>SEYY01019955.1:17500-20000 GCA_009176605.1 Armadillidium nasatum
TCTATTTTCATTTTCCCTTTGTTGGTATTGTCCCTCTATTTTCATTTTCTCTTTGTTGGTATTGTCCTTCTATTTTCATTTTCCCTTTGTTGGTATTGTCCTTCTATTTTCATTTTCCCTTTGTTGGTATTGTCCTTCTATTTTCATTTTCCCTTTTTGTTGTCATTTTTTTCCCTTTGTTGGTATTGTCCTTCTATTTTCATTTTCCCTTTGTTGGTATTGTCCTTCTATTTTCATTTTCCCTTTGTTGGTATTGTCCCTCTATTTTCATTTTCTCTTTGTTGGTATTGTCCTTCTATTTTCATTTTCTCTTTGTTGGTATTGTCCTTCTATTTTCATTTTCTCTTTGTTGGTATTGTCCCTCTATTTTCATTTTCTCTTTGTTGGTATTGTCCTTCTATTTTCATTTTCCCTTTGTTGGTATTGTCCTTCTATTTTCATTTTCCCTTTGTTGGTATTGTCCCTCTATTTTCATTTTCCCTTTGTTGGTATTGTCCTTCTATTTTCATTTTCCCTTTGTTGGTATTGTCCTTCTATTTTCATTTTCCCTTTGTTGGTATTGTCCTTCTATTTTCATTTTCCCTTTGTTGGTATTGTCCTTCTATTTTCATTTTCCCTTTGTTGGTATTGTCCCTCTATTTGTATCGATGTCCTTTCAAAATACGTCCTTCAAATATTGAGGTTCTTTCTCTAAATCTTATAAAATCCTTGTCCCTTTTTTTCCCTTTTCCTCATTCACAATTCTCTCTCTCCCTTCTACTCCCCTCTCCCTCTTCCTCAATCTCATTTTACCCCTCCTCACACCCCTCTCACCCTAAAATACGAAAGTTTTTTCTTCTTAACTTATAATAAATAACTAAATGGATTCTCTTTTTATTTATGCAGAATAATTGATAATGAATAATACTTATTATATTGATCAGAAGTTAATTGAAACTTATTTGCTTGAAAGATCATTTCTAATTATCTTTGTGAAAACTTTTTTGAAATTAAAGAATTAATTAAGGAAAAGAATAGAAGATAATAATAATAATAATAATAATAATAATAATAATAATAATAATAATAATAATAATAATAATAATAATAATAATAATAATAATAATAATAATAATAATAATAATAATAATAATAATATAATAATAATAATAATAATAATAATCATAAATAATAATAATAATAATAATAATAATAATAATAATAATAATAATAATAATAATAATAATAAATAATAATAATAATAATAATATATAATAATAATAATAATAATAAATAATAATAATAATAATAATAATAATAATAATAATAATAATAATAATGATATAATAATAAAAATGATAATAATAATAATAATAATAATAATAATAATAATAATAATAATAATAATAATAATAATAATAATAATAATAATAATAATAATAATAATAATAATAATAATAATAATAATAATAATAATAATAATAATAATAATAATAATAATAATAACAATAATAATAATAATAATAAAAATAATAATAGAGCCTTCAGTACTTTGATGTTCTTCATAATGACTGAAAATATTTCTTTGAGAGTTAAGGGATTTTAAAACGCAAATGGAATATAAATTTTTTTTTTATATAGAATTAGCAATACAAAAATTTACCTACTAATGAATATTTGATTTCTCTCCTTCTTTCTTGCTATATTGTTCTTTTTCTTATTCTTTTATCCCTCTCATTCTATTATTTTCTCTCTTTCTCGATCTTTCTTCCCTTTCTCTCTCACCTTCTTTCCTTTTCTCTCTTATTCTATCACTTAGAATGTAAACTTATTTTATCACTTAGAATGTAAACTTCTAAATTTATAAACGAAAAACGTTATAATCAGATACGTACAACCTATCACTTCTTATTTATAAGACTTTCTAGTTATCGCAGCATGGTGTCCAAAATCTTGGACAGTAACATTCAGAACGTCAGAGTTTGTAATAATAAGACCCTTAACTTTTACTCCTTATACCCTTACTATAAAATTAAATAAATGAACATACCTATTTTAACAAATACTCTACTATCTTTTTTCCTGAATTACCCAACGACGCAATCAATTCATCTAGGTATCTCTAATTTTATTTTATTTTCCTCGTAAAATAAAAAAAATAATAATAATTTAATTTTTTCTAAAAGAAAAAGTATTATAATATTTTTTATATATATATATATATATATATATATATATATATATATATATATATATATATATATATATATATATATATATATATATATATATATATATATATATATATATATATATATATATATATATATATATATATATATATATATATATATATATATATATATATATATATATATATATATATATATATATATATATATATATATATATATATATATATATATATATATATATATATATATATATATATATAAGATTTATATGTTCTTTTTCTTGAGATTATTTTTATCCCAAACTTAAGCCGACAACAAAACAAACA
>SEYY01019955.1:45000-47500 GCA_009176605.1 Armadillidium nasatum
TGGTGATCATTCCCTCCGCTCTTCGGCATTTCAGTCCATCTTTTGCTGTTGAGCTGGACATATCGAAAGGCTTCGATAAAGTCTGGCACAAAGCTTTGAGTTTCCAAACTTCCCTTTTTCGGATCTATCTTTCTTTCTGTGGTCTTCTTTCTAATTTTCTTTCCGGTCGTTCTATAGAAGTTGTTGAAGACGTCGCCGTTCATCCTTTAAATCTATTAATAATGGTGTTCCTCAAGGGTTTTTTAGTATCCCAACACTTTTCTACTTTTCATTAATGGACCTTCTTTCTATTATTTCATCCAATATCTCTCCTAAGCTGACGACTCCACCTTTCATTACTCCTTTCCCTTTGAAAGACACTCCTCCTAACAGCATTCAGATGATGATAGAACGGTGGTCTTTAACTAACATTTGATCTTTCTTGTATTTCAAATTGAGAGGGAGAAGATATGGATGTTTTCAATGTCTCAAAAACTCAATTCCACCATCTCTCTACTCAACACAATTATGACATCTTTCAAAACACTCAACTCAAACCTTCATCTGTCCTTAATATTCTTGGTGTTTCTTTTTCTCGTGATCTTTTTTGCAAAGATTAATGAATTCTCTTTCTAAGCAAGCTTCAGAGAAACCTTCAGAATTTCTTCACTCCACCCCAGTTGCTTGCTCTTTATGGAGGTGTTGTTCGCCCCTGTATGTAGTACGGCTCCACATCTGGGGTGTTTTCACTCATACAGCTGTCATTGAGAAGATGGAGTCGACGGCTTTTCGTCTCATCAACTCTCCTGCTCTTATTAATTCACCCCAGTCTCATTCTGCCAGTCGAACTGTTGCATCACTCTCTCTTTGCAATTGCTATTATAACGGACACTGCTCTTCTAAGCTCTTCCGTCGCAAACCTCATCCACTGAGGAGTACTAGTCCTTACTCTGCCCAACTCTCTAACCCCCTAACCCCAGACTTAACCGCTATGCTCAATATTACATGTACTCTACTGGTAAAGTCTGGAACACACTCCCTTTATCTGTTTTCCCAACTTCCTTTGAATTGCATTCTATATATATTATATATATATATATATATATATATATATATATATAGTATATATATATATATATATATATATATATATATATATATATATATATATATATATATATATATATATATATATATATATATATATATATATATATATATATATATATATATATATATATATATATATATATATAATATTATTATAGTGTGTGTGCGTGTATGTATGTTTCAGGTTCTTTGTATACTGTTAAAATCTTCAAAATATGACAATAAAATTTCCCGTAATCAACAATCCTTATCATTTGAGAGCAAAATAATAATATATAATAGATATAAATTGATAAATAAAGAAAGACTGATAATGGATCTCCCTCCTCCCTCCCTCCCTCCCTCTCCCATCTTTCCCCTCTTCTGTTCGAATGACGAAATATCTTCCGTTCGTTTCCTATTAGATGACAAATATCCAAAAAAATAAAAAAATAAAAAAATAAAAAAATTTTTATTAATAGCGTCTTTCTCTAAATGGATCTATATAATCAGAAATCTCGGAAATCGAAATTTTAATTGCAATTTCAAATGTTTAATTATATATGTATTTGTATTTATGTGTGTATGTATGTGTGTGTTATGTGTGAGTGAGTAAGACAAGTGTAACTAATATTTATCTAGTGTATTGGTATTTGTTATTTGAGTTAAATACATAAAGAGTATATATGTATACGATATACAAAGAAAGGGTTTTTTTTCATAATAGTTCATGTTTTTCAAAATACTTCGGATGAATGTTGAACTAAAAGTAACGCTAATTAAGACTCACATAAGAGCTATTTGCTTTGCATTTTTACATATAAAATTTTTTGCTTTTAAAGCTATTACAACGTTCTAGAAATTTTTACTAAGATACTTTAAAGAGATTATTAGTGAACAAAGAGATCAATTATTAATTATAATTAATTAGATTAGATTAATTATGTTAAAAGTGTGAATACATTTCTTCTTTATCTTTTTCCTTTAAGTTTAAAGATTTAAATTAATTCATCTTTATTTAAATAAATCTACATTTCAACTCCAACTTTTTCCTTCTTGTTGAGAAGTGTCCTCATATGTCCTCATATGTCCTCATGTCCTCATGTCCTCATATATAGAAAACTCTCTCGACCATCTGAGTATCATCCTATTACTTCATTGTTTTCTTTCCAATTTTTCGAATCTATCCTTAGTATAAAATTTGGAAATATTTTCTTTTCGTGCCAATATTGTTCCCATAGGTACAATGCAAAAGTTGTCCTAACGAATCGTTGGGACAAGTTGCAAAAATGTCACAGCAAATTTTTCAGTTATTTTCTTATTAGAAAATTTAAAAAAAACATTCTTGTTCCTTCTGTTATATTTCTGCACTTAATTTTGGTTAAAATTCCGTTTTCTCTGGTGGATTTCATTTATATATATATATATATAT
>SEYY01019955.1:72500-85000 GCA_009176605.1 Armadillidium nasatum
CAAAAACGTTAGGAATGGAGTTTTTTCGTCGGGAAAAAAGCTATCTATATTGAAATTTTCAGGACAATCGGATGAAATTTTTTTTTTAAGAGGTTCGCTAGCCGGCACTACGCATGGCAGTCAACGTGTTAATAATAATATTATATATATATTATTATTATTAATATATACACTTTAACTTATTGCAGTTGACCATCTATTTTATTATGCTTTAAGAAATAATCAAATTCCTCTTAATAAATATATATTAATGACGCGTATAATGATTATTCATTTATTTCTCTTTCATAAAATTCTTTTATAATCTGAACATCTGCCAGAAAGAGATGAAAAAGTGTTTATGTTGATAACTTCTTTAACCACTTTTAAAATTAAAGTCAAACTTCGAAATATTTCCCCAAAATAATGAGACATTTACAAGTCTGTTAAAAGTAGGAATTGTGTTTTTTCAGTATTAAATTACCGAGAGTTCTCTTTCAAATTTTTACCTCTGTTTAACTTTATGTGTGGGGTCTCTACCTATCTATCTATTTATCTATCTATCTATCTATCTATCTATCTATCTATCTATCTATCTATCTATCTATCTATCTATCTATCTTTCCATCAATCTACCTAACATTTTATCTAACTCTCTCTCTCTCTCTCTCTCTCTCTCTATATATATATATATATATATATATATATATATATATTATATATATATATATATATATATATATATATATATATATATATATATATATATATATATATATATATATATATATATATATATATATATATATATATATATATATATATATATATATATATATATTAGGAGAGAGAAATAGCATCGTTTTAATCTTTACAACATATTAAGCAAATTTTACGAAACATTTAAGTGGAAAGAAGTCAAGTTTGTGAAAGTCAAAAAAGCTAAAAGAAATTATGGAAAAGTAAATATAAAAACCCATGAGTTGAACTTATATATATATATATATATATATATATATATATATATATATATATATATATATATATATATATATATATATATATATATATATATATATATTTGTTTTATATCCTCCGTTGTTAATTATTTTTTTATCTTCAATGTTAGTTTCCTTTTAGTGTTTTACTTTTTAAATTTTAAATTATAGTGATTTTAAGTACTAAGTTATATATATATATATATATATATATATATATATATATATATATATATATATATATATATATATATATATATATATATTATATATATATATATATATATTATATAGTATATAAATATATAAATAAACTAAATAATATATATATATATATATATATATATATATATATATATATATATATATATATATATATATATATATATATATATATATATATATATATATCGCATTACCCCTTTCCCACCCTCGTGAGGTGGTGGCCGTCATAATTCCTTCACAAACGTACACACACTCCCACCTTTCGCCCACCCTCACCACAGCCCTCCTTTTCCCTCCGTCGTCTGCAAATCTCTCTCTCCTCTCTCTCTCTCTATATATATATATATATATATATATATATATATATATATATATATATATATATATATATATATATATATATATATATATATATATATATATATATATATATATATATATATATATATATATATATATATATATAATATATATATATATATATATATATATATATATATAATTTTTTTCTGTTTCTTTACAAAGGAAAGTTGGCTTCCAAGAATGAATAAAAAGAAATTTATTAATATCATTTGTCCTCATTGACTTGTTGGCATAACACTTTTTCTTATTAACTAAAAGCCCACACTCCAAATATATATATATATATATATATATATATATATATATATATATATATATATATATATATATATATATATATATATATATATATATATATATATATATATATATATATATATATATATATATATATATATATATATATATATATATATATATATATATATATATATATATATATATATATATATATATATATATATATATATATATATATATATATATATATATATATATAAAGCCACAAGTAAAAATCTTGATGTACAGCTATTCATTCAATAACTTTTATTTTAAAGTTTTTACTTCATTTTTTTATTGTTTTTAATTTCTTTTAATTTTAATTTTTAATAAATTAAATTAATTTCGATGTCAGTTTTTATTTTTACCTTTTTTGAAATAATTAACTTAATTATAAATATTTTCTTTTTATATTTTATTTTTATGTTTTTTTTTTCATATTTTAATTTTAATTATTTAGCTCATTCCCCCCTCCCCCAACAAAAAAGAAAAAAAAATTTCGAAAATGTTTTATAATATTTTTCTTATTAATGGCATAATTTGCTTTTCCAAAATTAAACTTTTATTTAATTAAGTATATATATATATATATATATATATATATATATATATATATATATTATATATATATATATATATATATATATATATATATATATATATATATATATATATATATATATATATATGAATAATAGATGCAAAAAATGAATGCAACATTTATTTACATCTTAAGAAAATTATATAAATAAGTTAAAGTCGACGTTTCGATCACTACTGTGATCATCATCAGGACACTGAAAATTGAAAGAAAGAACACATATGTAACAAAAACACATACAAAAATAACAATAATGACAACAATAAAAATAACACTAATAGTAATAACAATAATAATTATAATAAAATAATAATAATAATAATAATAATAATAATAATATAATAATAATAATAATAATAATAATAATAATAATAATAATAATAATAATAATAATAATAATAATAATATACAATAATAATAATAATAAACATAATAGTACTACAATTAAAAAATTGTAGCACAATGAAAAGCAAGATATAATAGATGAAAATTTGTAAAATTTAAGACTTAAAAGACAATACAACAATAACTAAACACAAATGAATAATAACAAACTGACGAGTCAAACACGGTTCAATTGAAGAAGAATCGTGAAAGAGAAAAAGGTTAAAGAAATAATATAGTAAACTGAACGTTTGGTTGGTTGTTAAAAATTTTTTATAAACAAGAGGATCATACAAACACGACAAGTAACCAACATATATATACATAACACAAACATACGCACATACATATAAACATTTATACAACATACATACATACAAATGAGCATATATATATATCTAGAAATAGAGAGGAGAGGAGGCAATGACAGGAGCCTCAGTTACAAGATGAACAACTAGCGGAAAGAGGGAAATATAAATGCTAATACAGGGAAAGAGGACTAAGAGTGTGAGATATATATTTTTCTGAACACCAAGGTCTCTCCCCTCGCACTTCCCTTCCTCTTTCTAACCCTTCTTTTTCTAACATTCGCTCACACTCTCAAACTTCCTGTCACTTTTTCCCTTTGCCTCAACACTTCTCTGTTCTGGATGGTCATCAAGATGTTTCCTCCCTCCATATTCTGGAATCACTATATATTTCTAAACTCAAGCCCGGTCTCAATAATAATCAATTATCCTGTCCCCTATATATCTCACACTCTTAGTCCTCTTTCCCTATATTAGCATTTATATTTCCCTCTTTCCGCTAGTTGTTCATCTTGTAACTGAGGCTCCTGTCATTGCCTCCTCTCCTCTCTATTTCTAGATATATATATATGCTCATTTGTATGTATGTATGTTGTATAAATGTTTATATGTATGTGCGTATGTTTTTGTTATGTATGTATGTATGTTGGTTACTTGTCGTGTTTGTATGATCCTCTTGTTTATAAAAAAATTTTAACAACCAACCTAACGTTCAGTTTACTATATTATTTCTTTAACCTTTTTCTCTTTCACGATTCTTCTTCAATTGAACCGTGTTTGACTCGTCAGTTTGTTATTATTCATTTGTGTTTAGTTATTGTTGTATTGTCTTTTAAGTCTTAAATTTTACAAATTTTCATCTATTATATCTTGCTTTTCATTGTGCTACAATTTTTTAATTGTAGTACTATTATGTTTATTATTATTATTATTGTTATTATTATTATTATTATTATTATTATTATTATTATTATTATTATTATTATTATTATTATTATTATTATTATTATTATTATTATTATTATTATTATATGGTATTATAATTATTATTGTTATTACTATTAGTGTTATTTTTATTGTTGTCATTATTGTTATTTTTGTATGTGTTTTTGTTACATATGTGTTCTTTCTTTCAATTTTCAGTGTCCTGATGATGATCACAGTAGTGATCGAAACGTCGACTTTAACTTATTTGTATAATTTTCTTAAGATGTAAATAAATGTTGCATTCATTTTTTGCACTATTATTCATAATAAAAATTAGGCTTAAGAGAAGCGCCTCAATTTACATATATATATATATATATATATATATATATATATATATATATATATATATATATATATATATATATATATATATATATATATATATATATATATATATATATATATATATATATATATATATATATATATATATATATATATATATATATATATATATATATATATATATATATATATATATATATATATATATATATATATATATATATATATATTTATATATATATATATATATATATATATATATATATATATATATATATATATATATATATATATATATATATATATATATATATATATATATATATATATATATATATATATATATATATATATATATATATATATATATATATATATATATATATATATATATATATATATATATATATATATATATATATATATATATATATATATATATATATATATATATATATATATATATATATATATATATATAAAACTATAATATTTATATAGCTAAAAACAAAATAATGTAGGTAAAATCTAAAAAAAAATTTCTAGCATTGAAAGTAAAATGGTAGTTTGCTATTTTTTTGTAAAATCAGTTCTGAAAACGCCTCCTTCCTGAAAAGTTTTCAAAACGCTTACTGAAATGTTCTCTAAAAGATTTCAAATCGATCGATTTCATAATTTCGAAGTTTCTGCACGAATCGCCTTTGAAATTCTTTTGAAACATATCTTAAATTATAAACATATCTTTGGATATGCAACTTATTTGTGATTGCACAGTTTAAAACAAAAGCCTATAAAGTGTATAGCAACTTATAATTTAATTCTTTCGAATCATATTTTCTTTTGATAGATAACTCGTTGATGCTGCTGTAGTTGAGGGTAATTGAAATAAACTTCTCTAAGAGGAACACTAGTACACACTTCACGTTTCCGGACGAAGAACTAAAACGTTTCTCAAAAAAAAAACATTCCATTTAAAATCATCGTAAGTTCTTTCATATAATAGTGTTCTTTCGGGTTAAAGTTGTTCATAATCCTATTCATAACTAAGACCTGTTCTTTATTTCTCATTTACAGAGATTCTCATTTGAATACCAGAGTTAATATTTTATGCAAATTTTGGGGAAACCAACTTCCACTCCTGGTTCGGCTGATATTAAATTAATCTCTAATAAAGGCTGCAAAATAAACCATCATTTTCAAATTAACATTCTCTTAATTCCTAAATTTTAATATATATATATATATATATATATATATATATATATATATATATATATATATATATATATATATATATATATATATATATATATATATATATATATATATATATATATATATATATATATATATATATATATATATATATATATATGTATATATATATATATATATATATATATATATATATATATATATATATATATATATATATATATATATATATATATATATATATATATATATATATATATATATATATATATATATATATATATATATATATATATATATATATATATATATATATATATATATATATATATATATATATATATATATATATATATATATATATATATATATATATATATATATATATATATATATATATAGTATATATATATATATATATATATATATATATATATATATATATATATATATATATATATATATATATATATATATATATATATATATATATATATATATATATATATATATATATATATATATATATATATATATATAGTATATATATATATATATATATATATATATATATATATATATATATATATATATATATATATATATATATATATATATATATATATATATATATATATATATATATATATATATATATATATATATATATATATATATATATATATATATATATATATATATATATATATATATATATATATATATATATATATATATATATATATATATATATATATATATATATATATATATATATATATATATATATATATATATATATATATATATATATATATATATATATATATATATATATATATATATATATATATATATATATATATATATATATATATATATATATATATATATATATATATATATATATATATATATATATATATATATATATATATATATATATATATATATATATATATATATATATATATATATATATATATATATATATATATATATACTATATATATATATATATATATATATATATATATATATATATATATATATATATATATATATATATATATATATATATATATATATATATATATATATATATATATATATATATATATATATATATATATTATGATTATGTCTTATATTAATTATTATAAAGAAGATTTTAAATTCAGTCCTCTTCTCCTTTTGACAAAGTCACCGAATCGAAAATAGGGACGTAATCTTTTCGTCCATTGTTTTAGCGACATAATAGCAATAACGATAATGTTCCCTTCCATGAATGCTGAAAACGTTTCCTCAAAGTCACTCGAGCAGAAAGAGGAAATTTTCCTTTTTAAAACTAAGGAAACTTTAAATTGAAAGCCTTGGTTTACGTTTTAATGGAATTTACTTAAAAAAGAAATTTAAACATGTAACGGAACACGTAAATAACATTTCTTTAATTAAAAGGATAGAAAAATAATGGTATCTTAATGGTAGTACCAATAGAAAGGTAGCAATAAGATTGTATATCTTAATAATATCTGCCTAGTCTTCTTAAATTGAGATATTATTATTTTTTAGTTTTAAGGTACTTAGGTAAATGGAATTTCATTTAAGTATTTTATAGAATTTTATTTTTAATTTAAAGTTACCATAAAAATTAAAAGATCTTAAATGGAATTTACGCATCCCTTTTAAATTGAAGGATTATTTTGAGCTTATAGGAAGGTACATAAAAAAAACATATCAAACTCGTAGTGTAAATCTTAAAACGTATTGTGAATTTTCAAAATAAAAGGAGTAATAACAGTAATATGATAGATTTAAAAAGTGAATGAAAGATTGTTTTAAATATTTAGAAAGTTACGTAATAAGAATTCAAAATATATATCATATAACCGAAGACGTATGAAAATTTTTGAAATAAAAGATCTAATGGTAGTAGTCAGGTGTATCAATGACAGCTAATCTTAATGGTATTTTATTTCTTAATGTGCATTCTGAATAAAAAAGATAGAATGGTAGCAGATAACGTATTTTATTGGTATCTAATCAAGAGGTATCTTACTTCTTAATAGGCATTCCGAATAAAGATATAGAATGGTAGCGTTAAGTTTATTTATGTTGTATCTTATTACAAAATGGTACTTACGTAGTTCAGTTATGATGATTCTTTTGAGAAGTTGCAAGCTGTTTTTCATGTACGAGCGTATATTCATGCAAGAATAGTAGAAAGTCCGAAGTTTCCACTCAACACTGTTGATGTCTTCTGGCTCGTCCATTGTGTCGAGCAAAGAGCGCATTTCCGCCAAAGCTGCAAGTAAATAAAAACGTATTGTAAAATAGACCTTAAATATCTTTGCCATTAAGCTCATCATACAAAACTCTGAGAAAAGTTTGTAAGGCTTAAAACTGCTTGCAACATTTTTTTTTTGGTCTCTTTCTCTCTATCTATCTGTATCTCTGTGTAAATATATTTAATGTTTCTTAAAGACCTTTTGAATTAGCATTTATAAAAGTAGGGAAAGAAAAACTTTAATATCAGTAGTACGTCAACTTTGAGAGAGGGAAGTATTTCTTCTTCTTTTCAAATCTATACAACTCAAATATATGAGGCTTCCTTCTATAAATAATTCATAGCGCAAACATTCAATATAAATGGCCTTACACACAAACACAAACACACACACACACACACACGCATAATTATATTAGGATATATATATATATATATATATATATATATATATATATATATATATATATATATATATATATATATATATATATATATATATATATATATATATATATATATATATATATATATATATATATATATATATATATATATATATATATATATATATATAATATATTAGAGCCTTCTGACTTTGTTTATAATTTAAGGGAATATTAAAAAGAATCAATCGTTTTCCCTTTTCCAGTTTCGTACATTATTATTAATCCCTTTAACACCAACATGTTAAGTATAAGAATGTCGCTTCACCGATTCGTTTTCTAATAAGAAAATAACTAAAAAATTTGTTGTGACATTTTTTTCGTTAGGACAATTTTTGCAGGGTGGGAAACAATTTTCTAAAGAGCTCTTCTTCAGTAATCTAGCAATAACAGTACGGTGCAGGCTGTTTTTCTTTGAAAAAAAAGAGTAATTCAAAATGTTTCAGTCTGCTGTGCTTTAAAAAAAAAAAAAAAAAACTGATTTTTTTCATAAAAAAAAAGTTGGCACTTCTCTAGCATGGCACTATCCGAAGATTTGAATTTTTTTTCTAAGATTTAATTGAGGAGTGGTAACAGCTCCTTCAAGCACTTTAGTTAAGAACTCTATAGTCATGGCACTATGAGAATTTCCTTAAAGATATTTCAAAACTAGTTCTTCAATTTTCACTTTGTAATTTACGTTCTCTCTAACTATCTGTTATGAGTTTTAAAGATTTGTTTTCAATACTTACTCACTCTGCAACCCTAGGCAGAAACAAACGTTTCTCAAAAATTCAACTTCTGAATCCAGAGTTGGGATATCCTATATCATTTAAATAAACATTAAAAAATAAACTATCTTCACAAAGCTACGACTCTCGAGTTCTAACACCTGTACATAACCTGAACATCCTTCCTGAGTGTTGTGAGATATATCACGCTTTCTATTTAGTAAGAAGAGCAAATTTATCATTTCTGCATCGTGTTCAAAAGACTGGTCTTATAGAATAAGAAGGGTTTAGGTATTACAGAACCATTTTGATGGTCTATAGTTCTTTTCCATTCCATGTATTATTGCTCAAGTCTAATTTCAATCTTCACAAGGGGATTTATAATCTTCACAGTGAAGAGGATTAACCTTTTTAAAATCATTTTTAAAGGATGAATATGTAAATAAAATCAAGGTGGTGCAAGTAACAATAGGGATAAACTCTTAAGGGAAGAACCATTCCGTATTCCCTTATATATATATATATATATATATATATATATATATATATATATATATATATATATATATATATATATATATATATATATATATATATATATATATATATATATATATATATATATATATATATATATATATATATATATATATATATATATTCGAGTATATTGTCCTTGTTTAATTCTAATGAAAGGAAACAGTTACTAATTTAATTTCAGAATTCTGCTACATATTCTTTCGAGCTGAATAAATTGATTTACAATTACACCTGCAAACAATATATATATATATATATATATATATATATATATTATATATATATATATATATATATATATATATATATATATATAATATATATATAATATATATATATATATATATATATATAATATATATATATATATATATATATATATATATATATATATATATATATATATATATATATATATATATATATATATATATTATATATATATTATTTATTAAATAAAGTTATATAATAATAATATAATATAATAATAATAATAATAATAATAATAATAATAATAATAATAATTAATAATAATAATTATAATATAATAATTATAAATTAATAATAATAATAATAATAATAATAAATAATAATAATTAATAATAATATAATAATAATAATAATAATAATAATAATAATAATAATAATAATAATAATAATAATAATAATAATAATCAATAATAATAATAATAATAATAATAATAATAATAATAATAATAATAATAATAATAATAATAATAATAATAATAATAATAATAATAATAATAATAATAATAATAAAATTACATTATTAAATGAATTAAAAAATAAATGAAAGAATAAATAAAAAGAAAAAAAGAAAAACAAAATGTGAGCTGCAACGAACTCATGACTTTGAAAAACCGTCGATCGGTTCCCGATACAAAAATTTCAGAAAAATCTTTACAATTTCGATCCCACTCTTAAATCTCTCTCAGTCATTTATTTTATTTTTATTTATTTATTTTTTTATTTATTTATTATTTATTTATTATTTATTTATTTATATATTTTTTCTTCATTCACAATTTCATCAACTTTACTGTATCATATTTCCTTTTTCTTCATCAAAGACTCTTCGTATTTGCCAATAAATTAAATATTGCTTATAAATACTCACACACACACAAATATATACATATATATATATATATATATATATATATATATATATATATATATATATATATATATATATATATATATATATATATATATATATATATATATATATATATATATATATATATATATATATATATATATATATATATATATATATATATATATATATATATATATATATATATATATATATATATATATATATATATATATATATATATATATATATATATATATATATATATATATATATATATATATATATATATATATATATATATATATATATATATATTATATATATATATATATATATATATATATATATATATATATATATATATATATATATATATATATATATATATATATATGGCCTCTCGCATTCCTCCACCGTTGCGTCGTCGGAGGGAGGCCAATTCATTCAGCATTCTTAACGATCTGGAGCAGTTGATTAGGGAACCCACACACATTCCAGATCGTCCTAACCAATTCTTGAATACACTTGATTTATGCTTCACCACTACTCCTTCTAGTTATAAATACACCATTTTCCCTCCTATTGGTAACTCTGACCATAATCTTATAGCTCTTAGTTATAATGCTTTCTCTCCAACAGCTCCACCATGCCCTAAACGTACTTTCTGGCACTTTAATCGGGCTAATTGGGGGGCAATGCGCCGCTTCTTTGCAACTATCATTAATGAATCTTGCTTTGTCTCGGGGGACGCTTCTGTCTCTGCTGAAAAGGTAGGGGCAGTAATCCTTGAAGGGATGGCAGATTCATTCCATCTTCAACTAAATCTTTTTCTCCTCAAAATCCATGGTTTGATGGCAATTGTTCTCTTGCCCTCCGGGAGAGAGACAATGCTTATCGTGAATGGAAAAACTCTCCTTCTCCTATCACTCTTGCTAATTTTCATTCAGCCCGGAATCGATTGCAGGGATGTTCTTCGACGGACTAAGCGTACTTTCATTAAAAGGAAGTGCGCTGACCTCCATGGCTCTCCTACTGATAAAAATTTCTGGCCTCTTGTCAAAAATATCTCTAACAACTTCTGTAAATCTGCCTTTCCTCCTCTTATTCGCTCTGATGGTTCTGTAGCTAATACTCCTTCTGAAAAGGCTAATCTCTTCGGCCTCCTTTTTTCATCTAATTCCACCCTGCTCGATTCTGGCATCCCTCCTCCTACTCCTTCTCCTCTCAGGTGTCCCATGCCTCTACCTATAATTACTCATGATCGGGTGCATGGGATCCTTGAAATCTATGAACGTCAGGAAGGCCAGTGGCCCGGATGGCATTCCCCCTCGTGTTCTGAAGGAGTGTGCTTCCGAGTTGGCCCTGTCCTCGTTCAGCTCTACTCTCTATGCCTTAATACTAATACTTTTCCTCTATGCTGGAAGCGTGCGTTGGTTCAGCCGATCCCGAAAAAAGGTAGCCGTTCTGACCCTTCTAACTATCGACCTATAGCTCTCACTTGTGTTCTATCTAAAATTTTTGAAACTCTCCTCAACTCTCATTTCCTGGATCATTTGGAGTCTCATTCTCTTCTCTCTGATCACCAGTATGGCTTTCGTCGATCGAGGTCAACTGGTGACATACTTTCCTATCTTACTGATCTATGGTCTTCTGCCCTTAGGGACTTCGGGGAGTCTTGTGTGGTGGCGCTTGACATATCCAAGGCTTTTGACCGGGTATGGCATGCGTCACTACTCTCTAAGCTCCCTTCCTTTGGGTTTCCTCCTT
>SEYY01019955.1:115000-120000 GCA_009176605.1 Armadillidium nasatum
GTCCCTTATATATATATATATATATATATATATATATATATATATATATATATATATATATATATATATATATTATATATATATATATATATATATATATATATATATATATATATATATATATTATATATATATATATATATATATATATATATATATATATATATATATATATATATATATATATATATATATATATATATATATATATATATATATATATATATATATATATATATATATATATATATATATATATATATATATATATATATATATATATATATATATATATATATATATATATATATATATATATATATATATATATATATATATATATATATATATATATATATATATATATATATATATATATATATAGACCTATATATGTTGAGTGTGTGGGTGTGACTGTGGGTGTGGGTATGGGTGTGTGCGAGAGAAAAAGTAAAAGTTTTGAAAAGTTTTGAGTGGTAATATTAAAACAATTGGAGTTAGAAAAGCAAATGATTTGCAATGAAATTCATTGTTCCGCATTACTCTTTGTGGAACCGAATCACGTTCTTTAAAAAAAAGGACAAATTCAAAAAGAGACGCTTTCAAATGATGAGTAATTTGAAGAAGAAAAACTTACTGGAATAAATAACGAAGTCCTCGAGTAGGAAGAACTATGTAAGAGACGAACATATTGATAAGCATACGGAGAGAGAGAGAGAGAGAGAGAGACAGAGAGAGAGAGAGAGAGAGAGAGAGAGAGAGAGAGAGAGAGAGAGAGAGAGAGAGAGAGACAGATAGACAGACAGACAGAGAGAGAGAGAGAGAACCATTAGAAGTGAGGAAACACTAAATTGTAATTGAATAAAATAAATGAAATCATTTATAAAAGGTAAAATGTAACAGAAAAAAGTAACAAAAAAAAGTAAAAAAAAAATAGAATTTGAATTAACACAAAACAAAAACAAAAAATAAAAAAATAAAACTACAGAAATTAAAAATAAAGAAATGAGAAGGAAGCGAGAAATATTCATCATTGAGACAGAGAGAAGAAACAAACTTTCTGAAAATTGCTTACGTCATCTTTTAATTAATACGATGGATGAGTTTTGTTTTTTTTTCTTTTTGTTTTTTCTTTTAATAGGCAATAAAAATAGGCAATGATTTGATTTCCGGTTTGGTAAATGACATTTCCAGATTTAATTTAAATTCGAGAAACAGAAACTCCTTTACAATTTTTAAAACTATTAACATAACAGCTTCGTTTAGATTTTCATACTCCTATATATATATATATATATATATATATATATATATATATATATATATATATATATATATATATTATATATATATATATATATATATATATATATATATATATATATATATATATATATATATATATATATATATATATATATATATATATATATATATATATATATATATATATATATATATATATATATATATATATATATATATATATATATATATATATATATATATATATATATATATATATATATATATATATATATATATATATAATATATATATATATATATATATATATATATATATATATATATATATATATATATATATATATATATATATATATATATATATATATATATATATATATATATATATATATATATATATATATATATATAGATAGATAGATAGATAGATAGATAGATAGATAGATAGATAGATAGATAGATAGATAGATAGATAGATAGATAGATAGATAGATAGATAGATAGATAGATAGATAGATAGATAGATAGATAGATAGATAGATAGATAGATAGATAGATAGATAGATAGATAGACAGATAGAAAGGCAGATAGATAGATAGATAGATAGATAGATAGATAGATAGATAGATAGATAGTAAATAGATAGATTGGGTGAAAATTAAATGCATGGTAAGATAATTTCATAACCTAGCGAAGAAAACAAAATTTCTTTCTTATTCTTCCAATTGTTTAATATTCAATTTAATTTTAAGATAATCTTTTTGAATTTAAAAGATATAAGAGTAATTTTTATCTCTATTTTGTTGCATCTCACCGAGGTTCAAGAGGAAATATTTACGAACGCTGAAGGTCGCAACAGAATAAGGGTGAAGTTGGTTCTTTGATTAGCGAATGTGTATTGAATGGGAGTCCTAAGGGTATTTAAGCCTTGATTATTAGATCTGGAGATGACATGAATGTCTTGCGAGCTATATTGGGACATCAAAATTGATTTAAAGTCTTTAAGTTTGCTTTTTTTAAGATAATCTTGATGATAAGAGTTTTTACTGGTTTTCTCTGAGCGTTTTATTTTTAGCTGGATAAGATATTCTAATTTTTATTAGTCAATAGTGTGTGTTGTTTTATGAGAAACTGAAAAATATTCGTTAAAATGACGAAATATTTATGACTGGATTTGATTTCTAGAAAAAAGAAAAACAAAGTTTTCGTAGTCTAAGAATAATGAATGATAACTGCCAGACAGTTAATGTAAAACTTAAAGGGGATTATAGAAGGTATTCCTCCTCCTTGAAAAGGGTCCTGCCCGTGAGTGGTGGTAAAATAAAATAAAAAATAAAAAAAAATATATTGTTTGAAATGCCTGTTTTGAAAGTTTCAATATGAAGTGATTCATAACTGTGTCTCAGATCTTTTTATTATTATTTTATTGTTAAGATTTCTGTCTGACTATTAGTTAGATAGAAAAATTTTTCAGCTTCGTTTCTAACGAAAACAGTTTGAGAGAGAGAGAGAGAGAGAGAGAGAGAGAGAGAGAGAGAGAGAGAGAGAGAGAGAGAGAGAGAGAGAGAGAGAGAGAGAGAGAGAGAGAGAGAGAGAGAGAGAGAGAGAGAGAGAGAGAGAGAGAGAGAGAGAGAGAGAGAGAGAGAGAGATTTTCTGAGTATTACGATTTCTCAACATTCACTTAGACTAACGTCTCAAAATATTTTATAGTTTGGTAGTTTTTAAAATGGGTTGTATTAATTAAAACAAGTGAGAAACAACTCTCAAATAACCATATAAGTTGGGATAAATAAATAAAATCTCCAGGTGATATATTACCTTGAAAAGTTTTCATAACCAACATTAAATGGGTAAACTTTATTAATTAACAGGGTCTGCAAAAGAATTTTCTCTTTACTCTGTTTAAAATTCAGTCTCTTATCTTGAATTCTTATCTTGATTGCAGAGACTTAGTGGGAGTGGTAGTGTTGACTAAGCAAAATCTACCAAGAGATAGACAGGTTATTAATGAAAAGTAGAAAAAGAGGTAGATGTAGAGCAGAATCACGAAGATCTCTCTCTCTTTATATATATATATATATATATATATATATATATATATATATATATATATATATATATATATATATATATATATATATATATATATATATATATATATATATATATATATATATATATATATATATATATATATATATATATATATATATATATATATATATATAAGTATATATATATGTGTGTGTGTGTGTGTGTGTGTGTGTATTGGCGCGTAAGCTTGTGTGTGTGTGCATAGTATTATGTAAAATCAGGTAAAAAACATGGTGCGGTTTTCAGTGTTCTCTTATTTATCGGCTTTAAATAGATAAACCCTCTGAATGGCAACATTTCGTGAGCATTTTAAGCTACATGAAACTTTCTAAGATCTTTTTAAGGCTTTTTCATTAGTTTATTTCGTTTTGCTTTTGTTTTTCTATTCTCTGTTTGATTTCATCCATGCAGTTACTTGTTATACATGAAATATGAGAGAGAATGAAAGAGAGAAAAAGAGTGGGGAGAGAAACAGACACAGAGACAAACAGACATGCAGGAAGACAGAGATAGATAGACAGAGAGAGGGATAGAAAGAGATGCAGAAAGGGAAAATAATTTGACAGACAGACACAGAGAGAAGGGGAAAGAGAAAACAGAGAGAGAGAGAGAGAAGAGAGAGAGAGAGAGAGAGAGAGAGAGAGAGAGAGAGAGAGAGAGAGAGAGAGAGAGAGAGAGAGAGAGAGATTTTCTGAGTCACCAACAGTGAAGTAGTTTCTTTCTGTTCAAGTTTTAACTAATCTTTTTAGTCTCTCACTTTAATGTCGTTGTTTGTTTTATTCATGTTTGAATTAAAAAGTTTTCCTTTTTGTCATTCCTACAAACTTGACACTTCCAGATAGAACTTATTGCTTCAAGAATTTGTAACATCAGAATCATTTCTTTGAATTTCCAATCCCAGTAACTGATTCCCTTTACCATCATGTCAGGAAACCTTAGTATGTATCGACAAATATAGCCTTTAAAAAGATTATGATCTTCAGGGCTTTCTCGGAACTTAGAGTCCAAATTCCAGGTTTTATTTTTCAAGTGTTTGATTCTAGATATCTTATAAAATTAAAAATTTGCTTTTTATATGGACAAAAGAGAAAGCGAAGAGGTCAACTCAACTCCTAAATATTTTTAATATTTTGTAATCCTAATTCTCTCTTCAAATTTGTCTGTTTCATTCTTTGAATAGACTAAAGGGAGTGAGCAGCAATATTGTTTTTTGTAGATTCTCTATAGGTATCTCTCCCTAGGTATTGTATTCACACAAATTATTTACTATAAAACTTTGCAGCATACTTTTTAAAAGTAAATTAGTTCAAATAAAATTGCACCTTTTGATATATCTTTTTCATCCTATGAGATCTCTAATATATTTTCCGATTCTAATGTTTACCTCAAAGACTTACTGTATTTTGATATCCACAAGATAGCATTTTTTAGACTTGCTATGTAAGATTAATGTTCTCTGGGAGATTCAAATTTCACTCTATCCTGTTACATGAGAAATTGAAGATCATGGGTGTTGTTGACGTTGCAGGATAAGCAACTTCAAAACTATTATAAAAATTTGGCATATTTCTGCCAACTTTACGATATTTATATAACCCTCTTAAGTTCTTCATTTTCTAAAATATGTTAATCGGAC
>SEYY01019956.1:0-2500 GCA_009176605.1 Armadillidium nasatum
ACTAATACTTTCCTCAATGCTGGAAGCGTGCATTTGTTCAACCGATCCCGAAAAAAGGTAGTCGCTCTGACCCTTCTAACTATCGACCTATAGCTCTCACTTGTGTTCTGTCTAAAATTTTTGAAACTCTCCTCAACTCTCATTTCCTGGATCATTTGGAGTCTCATTCTCTTCTCTCTGAGTCAACTGGTGACATACTTTCCTATCTTACTGATATATGGTCTTCTGCCCTTAGGGACTTCGGGGAGTCTTGTGTGGTGGTGCTTGACATATCCAAGGCTTTCGACCGGGTATGGCATGCGTCACTGCTCTCCAAGCTCCCTTCCTTTGGGTTTCCTCCTTCTCTTTGCTTACTCTTGTCTAGTTTTCTCTCAGATCGTTCCATTTCGGCTCTTGTAGATGGAGCGACCTCTTCCTCCTTTTCTGTCAACTGTGGTGTTCCTCAGGGATCTGTTTTATCTCCAACTCTATTCTTACTTTTCATTAATGATCTTCTCAACTGCACTTCTAACTCTGTTCACTCTTATGCTGATGACTCAACTCTACATTCTTCTACTCATTTCAAATCTGCTCCCTCTTTTGCTTCTAGAGTTGCTTCTCGTCTTCAACTTTCCGATTCTATTCTTGCCGATCTGGATGGAATTTCCCGGTGGGGTCATAGCAACCTTGTGAAATTCAACTCTTTAAAAACTCAACTTCTTCACATCTCCCTCTCAAAAACACCTCCTAACTTTCCTATCCTCTTCGATGGCTCTCCCGTCTTACCTGTAAATAACATTAATATTCTTGGTCTAAACATAAACAACAAACTGTCTTGGAAACCTCATATCACAATGGTTGCTAAAGCGGCCTCTAAGAAGCTGGGGGTTCTGTTCAGATTGCGAGAATTTTTTTCTTCTGAGCAGTTACTCCAAATATATAAGGGTCTTATTCGCCCTTGTATGGAGTACTGTTCGCACATTTGGGGAGGACTCAGGCTCCTGGATAGGGTTGAGTCCTGTCCTACTTTCAAACTCTCTTGACCCTCTATCTCTGCGACGTGACGTTGGCGCGCTATCTCTTTTCTATAGGTATTACAATGGCATGTGCTCGAGGGAATTGGCCTCTCGCATTCCTCCACCGTTGCGTCGTCCTCGTTGCACAAGGGGTGCCCTGCTTTCGCACCAATTTTGTGTGGACGTAGGAAACCCCAGGCTAGCCCGTTGTAGTGCCTTCTTCTTTCCAGCCACCTCTATTATGTGGAACTCTCTAACATCATCTATTTTTCCTCCTGTATTTAATCTTCCACTCTTCAAGGCTTCCGTCTGTGCCCACCTGAGGGTTGTACGTTAGGTGTGTGTGTCTTAAGGAATTTTCTCCTTATGCGTGTGCCCCCTCCTTGAAAAGGGCTCTGCCCGTGAGTGGTGGCGTTCTGTAAAAAAAAAAAAAAAAAATATATAATATATATAATATATATATATATATATATATATATATATATATATATATATATATATATATATATATATATATATATATATATATATATATATATATATATATATATATATATATATATATATATATATATATATATATATATATATATATATATATATATATATATATACTATATATATACTGTATTGAGATAGCTTCTTTTCTGAAGAACTTTAATCTAATTAGAAAGGGTAAGCCAAAATACTAAGGGTTTTCACATACACATTTAATCAACTGTTAACGTTTCACATCGTATCTAGGTCCGTCTTCAACACAAACTAAATTTTACAAATTTTCTATTTTAAAATACAATCAAATTATAAAATCATTAACTATATGTAAGATATTTAAAATAATAATAATTGCAATAAAAAATAAAAAATTAAAGTAATAATATTAATATTTAAATAACATAAATAAAAATAAAAAGGCTGGACTATTTTGGGAAATACGAGTAGGATTTCATTATGGAAGTGAAAAGGACAGTAGAAGAAACTTGATCATTTAAAGATAGGCAATGAGTTTTTATATATAAAACTTCAAAATCTGAAGGTAAAGAAGGGAAAATTCAAGTATTTTCATAAATTCCATCTCTATATGGAATATATATATATATATATATATATATATATATATATATATATATATAATATATATATATATATATATATATATATATATATATATATATATATATATATATATATATATATATATATATATAATATATATATATATATATATTAATATTGAAAAAAAAAAAAAAAAAAAAAAAAAAATATGAAAAATTAATTTAATAAATAATAATTAGGATTTATAAATATTATAATATTCTGGCGCGCTATTTTAGATTTGTGTTACTAGGCTGGTCATTTAATAGTTTACCTTCGTCTGTGAATATTGTATTCTGCTGGTAAGTTGCTTTTCAACAAGAGATTCGCCAGTACGGAATAGAATAATTCTAAGGAAACAAATTAGATCTACTAATAATTTAATTTCTCCAAAAAAAAAAAAAAATATA
>SEYY01019956.1:5000-10000 GCA_009176605.1 Armadillidium nasatum
ATATATATATATATATATATATATATATATATATATATATATATATATATATATATATATATATATATATATATATATATATATATATATATATATATATATATATATATATATATATATATATATATATATATATATATATTCTTCCTTTCCTCCTCTTATTCGCTCTGAAAAGGCTAATATCTTTGGCCTCCTGTACGACTCGGGCAATCCTCCTATTTCTTTACCTCTCAGATGTCCCATACCTTTACCTGTGATTACATTTGATCAGGTGCATGGAGTTCTGAAATCTATGAACTCTTTTAGGCAATGGCCTGAATAGTATTCCTCCCCGTGTTTTAAGAGAGTATACTTCTGAGCTGGCTTGGTCCCTCGTTCAATTTTTCTCTCAATACCTCAATACTAATACTTTCTCTTAGTGATGGAAGTGCATTAGTCCAAACAATTCCGAAAAAAGATAGCCGTTTTGATTCTTCTAACTATTGTTCCATAGCTCCCACTTGTATTCTGTCTAAGATCTTTGAAACACTACTCAACTCTCATTTCTTAGATCATCTAGAATCCAATTCCCTTCTTTCTGATCACTAGTATAGCCTTCGATGTTCGAGGTCTACTGGTGATATACTTCCCAATCCCACAGATTTATGGTCTTCTGCTCTTAAGGCTCATGGAGAGACTTGGGTGATGACCCTTGATATATCTAAGGCATTTGAACGTGTATGGCATGCGTCACTGCTTTCTAAGACTATAATAACAGTCCTTAATAATTTGTTTACAAATTTATTTGAGTAAGAATGTCTTCAAAACGTATTTACTCTTAAAGAAAGCCTTGGATTAACTACTCCATATTCGTTTGCATCAGTGATCATTTTTAAACTCGGCTCTGCGAAAATTAAAGATATAAATTTCTATTTTCAATTTTCGCTGCAACGAGGAGAAAATTACTGTAGCCGAAATCGTGGGACACGATTCGTAGAAACATCGTTTTAATAAATCTTCAAGATCTTTAAGAATCTTTCTTGATCTTGGAACACCCTCTAAAATGTTTAAGTCAATTCAACATCCAGTCAAAATTTTGCGAGATCGTATATCGATCGGAGCTCTACTGGGCCGTTTAGTGGAATAGTCATGTAAATTTCAATGAAAAAAGATGTTTGACATTTATTTTTCAAAATGAAAAGAAATAATAATAATTATAGCAACTTCAACAATTATGGAAATGTTTATTGCATTTTTTATCACAGATGCTACCTTCATTACTTAATTAATTATTAATGTATATAGTAGTTAAGATAGTAATAAGTCAAGTTACGAAGCTGTTAAAGCTCATGTAGGCTGACCCCACACTTCGCCTCACATGATATATATATATATATATATATATATATATATATATATATATATATATATATATATATATATATATATATATATATATATATATATATATATATATATATATATATATATATATATATACACCTCATCACCGCTCACGGACAGATCCTTATTCAAGGAAGGGGTGTTAGATAAATAAGAGAATAAGAAAAACCCTACAAGTCCCACCTAACGCAAATTTCGTAGGTGGGTACAGACGTTGGCTTTAAAATAATTGAGATTAAATTCGGCAGGAAACACAGATTATGGAAGAGAATTCCACAAAACAGAAGTGCTTGTAAAGAAGGAGACATCACAGCGAACAAGCCTGGAGTTGACAATGTCCACACAAAATTTAT
The DNA here is from genome assembly GCA_009176605.1 of Armadillidium nasatum. Lineage (NCBI taxonomy): Eukaryota > Metazoa > Arthropoda > Malacostraca > Isopoda > Armadillidiidae > Armadillidium > Armadillidium nasatum. The sequence continues at coordinate 6,737 of SEYY01019956.1, forward strand.
GTGCGGAAATGCACCCGTTGTGCTAAGAGGCCGTCGTAAAAGAGGAGGTATACGAGTATACAGCTCCCTCGAGCATTTTCCAAGGTAGTACCTATAGAAAAGAGACAAGGCACCAAACGACACGCTGCAAAGATAAAGGGTCAAGTGAATTAGAAAAAGTGGAACAATTTATAAGACTTTTAGCCTTTGACTCAATTCTATCCAAAAGACAAGTGAAACCTAAGCCACTCCAGATATGAGAGTAGTTCTCCAACCACGGGCTGATGAGGCCCTTGTATAACTAGAGTAATTGCGAAGAAGTAAAAATATTTTCCAGCCTAAGCAGAACTCCCTGGTTCTTTGAGGCAGCCCTAGCACTTATTTGGTTGTGTCAAGGCCAAGGATGTTTATACTATCAACAGGAGAGACGGGAGAACCATCGAAAGAAAAAGGAAAGTTAGGAGGTGTCTTTGAAAGGGAAATTTCAGGAAGATAATCTTTTAAAGATTTGAATGAAAAGTAGGAATAGAGTAGGAGACAAAGAAGAACCCTGAGGAACACCACTATTAACAGGAAATGAAGAAAGTCAACAACTGAATAAATGGAAGGATTAGAAAGAAAGCTAGACATTAGTAAGCAAAGAGAAGGATAAAACCCAAAGCAGGGGAACTTGAAAAGCAGTGTCGCATGCCATACACTGTCAAATGCCTTAGATATTTCAAGCTCTACCACACAAGTCTCCCCAAGGTCCCTAAGGGCAGAAGATCATAAATCTCTCAAATAGGAAAGTGTATCACCAGTAGACCTCGGACTTCGAAAGCAATACTGACGATCAGAAAGAAGGGAATGGGATTCCAGATGATCTAAGGAATGAGAGTTGAGAAAGGTTTCACAGAATACATGTGAAAGCAACAGGGTGATAGTTGGAAGAATCAGAGCGGCTACGTTTATTCGGAATAGGTTTATCTAATGCGAGCTTCCAACACTGAGGGAAAGTACTAGTAGTGAGGCATAGAGAGAAAAGTTGAACGAGGGACGGAGCCTGCTCAGAAGTACACTCCCTTAAAACTCGGGGAGGATTGCCATCCCAGTCTTTTGCCTTCCTTATGTTCATAAATTTCAGAAGCCCATGCACCTGATCAAGCATAATCACAGGTAAAGGCATGAGACATCTGAGAGGAGAAGAATTAAGAGGAGGATTGCCGGAGTCTTTCAGGGTTGATTAGAGGAGAACAGGAGGCCGAAGAGATTAATTAGCTTTTCCAGTTGGACTGTTAGCAATAGAATCATCAGAGCGAATATGAGGAGGAGGAAAGGATGGTTTATATATATATATATATATATATATATATATATATATATATATATATATATATATATATATATATATATATATATATATATATATATATATATATATATATCTAATTCATGCTATCCAAAAAAATAAGGGAATAGTAAACAACAAATTAATAACTCAAAATTTTATATAACTGCACATCTGCATTTAATAATTGCGGATGCGTATTCGGATGCGGATATTGCAAAATCATAAACTGCAGATGCTGTGCCGATGTCAAATTTAATGTGGATGTTATGAGGATGCGAATGTGGATGCGGATGTCAAAAACATATATATATATATATATATATATATATATATATATATATATATATATATATATATATATATATATATATATATATATATATATATATATATATATATATATATATATATATATATATATATATATATATATATATATATATCACCTATGGAACGCAAAGACCAGAGTCTTACTACTTTCCATCCGGGTTGGGGAAACACCGGAAATTTGAAATTTTAAAAGTCGACATTTCTTGATACACGGCGTTTGAAGAAGTGTAAGTCAAAGGAAGTTGGGGAAAAGATAAAGGGAGTGTGTTGCAGACTTTACTAACAGAGTACGTGCAAGATTGAGCATAGCTGTTACGTCTGACGGTAGAAAGTTGGACAGAGAAAGTATAAGACTGTTTGGAAAGCCTTGTTCACGAAGCCTTCTCAATGGAAGTGGTATGCTGTGGGAGAGTTCAGAAGGGCAATGCCCATTGTAATAGCGTTAGTATAGAAAGAGTGACAACAATTCGATGGGCAGAAAGAGACCGGAGAGAATTAGTGAGAGCGGAAGAGTCTATAAGATGAAAAGCCTTAGAATCCACATGGAACTACCACAGATGTGAGAGCGTTCTCCATACAGGAGCGAACAACACCACTATAAAGAGCAAGCAACTGTGTTGGCGAGAAGCTTATTTAGAAAGAAAAATATTGTGATCTTTCTAAGAAAGCTCCCGAGAGAGAGAAACACCGAGAATATTAAAGACAGACGAAGGTTTGAGTTCTGTGTATTCGAAGATGTCACAGTTTTGTGGAAGGCTGTGTCGAGTAGAGAGATGGAGGAACTGAGTTTTTGAGGCATTGAAAACATCCATGTTTTCTCCATCCCAATTTAAAATACGAGAAAGATCAGAGGTTACTTGCTCCAAGGACACCCTCCTTTTATACTTTAATTTTGTTTCTATTATTGCATAAACACTTTCCATTCGTGACATTAAAAATAGATTTTGTCGTTTTTAAGCAAATTGATCTGGTGTTTTGAAACTCCCAAATATATATATATATATATATATATATATATATATATATATATATATATATATATATATATATATATATATATATATATATATATATATATATATATATATATATATATATATATATATAAAGGGTGGTTAAATTTTAAGGGCCGATGTTGATTTTGAATAAAACACAAATTACTTAGGAATTTATTGTCATTTCTTTTTATTATGATAATATGGTATGGTTCAATTATGTATGGAACAAAATATCGGCCAAATGGCCGCCGCGACCTCGGCGGCACACCTCCATCCGATGGTCCAAATTTTCGATGACGCTGAGGCATAATTGGGGTTCTATGCCGTTAATGTGCCGAATTATCTCATCCTTTAGCTCTTGAATTGTTGCTGGCTTATCGACGTACACCTTTTCTTTCAAATAACCCCAAAGAAAGAAGTCCAACGGTGTCAAATCACATGATCTTGGCGGCCAATTGACATCGCCACCACGTGAGATAACACGGCCATTGAATTTGTCGCGCAAAATAGCCATTGTTTCGTTAGCTGTGTGGCAAGTGGCACCGTCCTGTTGAAACCACATATCGTCCACATCCATACCTTCCAATTCGTGCCATAAAAAGTTCGTTATCATCTCACGATAGCGAA
>SEYY01019956.1:15000-44041 GCA_009176605.1 Armadillidium nasatum
TATTCCCGTCGTCCTTACTCTGCAAAAATTGTCCTAACGAATCGTTGGAACAAGTGGCAGAAATGTTCCAGTAAAATTTTCAATAGAGAAAAGACATGTTAAGCATAAGAAAGTCGCTTCACCGATTTATTTTCTAGTAAGAAAATAACTGAAAAAATTTGTTGTGACATTTTTGTCACTTGTCACAACGAATCGTTAGGACAAATTTTTGCAGTGTACCATCGGGTCGTTCACAAATTTGAAGCAACAAGCGTACGGTTTGATTCCTTGGGGAAACACGTTTGTTTTTGGCGTATTAAGATCTCTTTGTTACCGGATATGAATTGCTGTAGATGTTTATTATTATTATTATAAAACACAGGCATTGGTAGTGTACTTGCTTACTTGGTATTAGGATACTAGATATTTGGGTATTTGTTTTTTTGTGTCGTTATGCATTTGGTAGTTCACGCCACTGGATTAAAGCCCTTATTGATGAGGTTACCTTCTCTATGAGAGTTTTTCATCTAGGAATCAAACTCTATACCTTCATTGCAAAAAAATCCCATTGGTTGTCTTATACGATGCTATTAATAATTCTTACGTTGAAAGAAAACTTTCATAAATATTATAAGAGTTCAGCATGTAGGTGAGGAATTACATTAAGGTTAACCGTACACTAGCAATTTTTGTGTATGAAATTTTCCCAGAGTTTCAGAAATAACAATAAAAATAAATAAAAAACATTTACAAATATAAACTAAAACAAAAATTTTAAAATCCAGTTTTTTGTATTTCTGAACCCAAATTGGCTGAGTTTCATATAAAACTGTCGCAATTTTCGGTGGGTTTTAAAATCTTTATTTTTAGTATATAAAAAAAAGTTATATATATATATATATATATATATATATATATATATATATATATATATATATATATATATATATATATATATATATATATATATATATATATATATATATAAAATATGGTGTGTGCGTGTTTTAACCTTTAATAATAATGAATATAAATAAAAATTCGAATTCTATTTATAATAGTTTCAGTATATTTTATTTCAATATTATTATTATTTATTATTATTATTATTATTTTATCATTATTTAAAATTTAATAATGATAATAATAATAATAATAATAATAATAATAATAATAATAATAATAATAATAATAATAATAATAATAATAATAATGATAGATAGATATATAGATAAATAGATAGATAGGCAATAGATAGACAGAGACATAAATGAATAGATAGATATATATTATTTTAGTATAATGTCAATAAAGATACATTGAAAATTGTTGCTAAGAACATATCAAAGGAAAATAATATTCTACAACAAAATTATAAATCTCTCGTAGGATTGTATTCTTTAGGAAAAACAATTAAACAGATCGATGACATTCTAATAGTTGTTATTGTGTTATAAATACTTTTAATTATATTAATTAATATTACTCGGTTGCAAAATTGTTTCTATTGGATTCGATATATATATATATATATATATATATATATATATATATATATATATATATATATATATATATATATATATATATAATCAGCTTATTATAATTGCAATAGATAAGCACAAAGTATTTTATCCATTTCAATCTCTAAATAATTTAAATATCATTTTAATTAATACCTTAAATAAATATCGTAATTTCTTTATTTCTAAATTTAAATATCTACAAGTAAATTACTCAAATTGTTTTCTCAAAATTAATTTTTAAAATAAGAAAGAACCTTTCTCTTCAATTATTATTAATAATTATTTTCATTAATAAAATTAATAAAAATAATAATAATAATATATGATAATAATAATAATAATAATAATAATAATAATAATAATAATAATATAATAATAAAGATTCATAATAACAATAATTATATATATATTAGTGATGGCATCCGCATCCGCACAAAAATCAACATCCGCATCCGCATTTTCGAAAAATTTAACATCTGCACTTTCGGAAATTCAACCTCCGCATCCGCACTTTCAAAAATTCAACATCCGCATCCGCACTTCTCCAAAATTCAACATCCGCATCCGCATCCGCAAATTAGAAAATATGACATCCTATCGATCACTAATATATATATATATATATATATATATATATATATATATATATATATATATATATATATATATATATATATTATATATATATATATATATATATATGCGAATTGTAGATCAAGAGTGAGGGTGAAGAGAGAACTATCAGATTGGTTTAGCATAGGAGTGGGATTGAGACAGGGGTTTGTAATATCTCCAAGTTATTTAATCTATTGATGAATGGTTTACTTAGAAAAATGGAGAGAGAAGGGAAGAGTATTACGTTGAGAAATATGGAGGGTGAATGGGAAGTGAATGTTTTACTTTTTGCAGATGATGCGGCATGTGTTGGTGACAGAATCTGAAGAAAAGATGAGAATACTTTTGAGAGAGTTTGAAGGGAAATGTGCAAACACGAGATTGAAATTCAATCCAGCGAAGAATAAAGTTATGAGGATTGGAGGTGGGGATGAGGAAATGTGGAGGGAGGAATTGGTTTGTAGAAGTGTGAGAATGGAAACTTGAGGAGGTGAATGAATTCAAATATCTAGTAATATTGGGTGGAAGGTAAGGGTGGGACGGAAAAAGGAATAAAGAACAGAGTGGTAGAAGGAATGAAAGTATTGGGGGGCCTAAGAAAAGTATGGAAGAAAGGAAAAATTTCGAAAGAAATAAAGATAAGAATGTTTGAATGTGTGTGTTTACCTTCTGTATTGTATGTGTGTGAAAAATGGACGATAATTGCTCGGTCGAGAAAAAGTTTCAATGTCTTTGAGATGAAAGATTTGAGAGCGATATATAAATTGAGAAGGATTGATAGGATTAGAAATGAAAGAATAAGGGAGATGTGTAAATGGAAGAAGGGTGTAATTGATAGAGAGGAGGAGGATGTGCTAAAATGGTTTGGACATATGTGAAGAATGAAAGAGAACAGAATGGTTGGCAAGGTACGTAGATCCGATGTAGATAGTGGAAGGGTAGGGGGAGGGGAAGGCCGAAGTGGAGATGGATGGATGGAGTGAGAGTGATTTTGATGGAAGGAATTTGAGTTTAGACGAGGGTAGAAATTTGTGGAGACAGAGATGGAGGGAGGTGGTAAAAGCGTTGAAAGGTAAGAATAGTTATGTTTGTAAGGGAATTGTGGCGGGCACCACCTCACGAAAGTGGGAAAGGTGATAGTGAAATATATATATATATATATATATATATATATATATATATATATATATATATATATATATATATATATATATATATATATATATATATATATATATATATATATATATATATATTATACATCCGCATCCATCAAAATTAACATCCGCATCAAAATTAACATCCGCATCCGCACTTTTCGAAAATTCAAAATCCGCATCCGCATAAATTCAACATCCGCATCCGCATTTTTTTCGAAAATTCAACATCCGCATCCGCACTTCTCCAAAATTCAACATCCGCAAATTGGAAAATATGACATCCGATCCATCACTATATATATATATATATATATATATATATATATATATATATATATATATATATATATATATATATATATATATATATATATATATATATATATATATAAGAATTGCCACTTAATAATATAACCGTGGAATAAATTTGTATAATTTTTACTTCTGCTAATGAGGATTCGAACTCGGGCCTCTCAGATGTTAAGACATTGCGTTAACCACTACACCAACTGATGGTACAAAAAGGAGTCTGTCGGAACTGCTCCTGACATATCGCCTAGGCAGACAGTCCCTATTGAATCCTCCGACCACACTTGGGCGTAGGGTTAACAAGCCAGAGCTCTATCCTCGTAAACCGCAGATACATATGTTATTCAAGAATTGCCACTTAATAATATAACCGTGGAATAAATTTGTATAATTTTTACTTCTGCTAATGAGGATTCGAACTCGGGCCTTTCAGATGTACCATCAGTTGGTGTAGTGGTTAACGCAATGTCTTAACATCTGAAAGGCCCGAGTTCGAATCCTCATTAGCAGAAGTAAAAATTATACAAATTTATTCCACGGTTATATTATTAAGTGGCAATTCTTGAATAACATATGTATCTGCGGTTTACGAGGATAGAGCTCTGGCTTGTTAACCCTACGCCCAAGTGTGGTCGGAGGATTCAATAGGGACTGTCTGCCTAGGCGATATGTCAGGAGCAGTTCCGACAGACTCCTTTTTGTACCATCAGTTGGTGTAGTGGTTAACGCAATGTCTTAACATCTGAAAGGCCCGAGTTCGAATCCTCATTAGCAGAAGTAAAAATTATATATATATATATTATATATATATATATATATATATATATATATATATATATATATATATATATATATATATATATGTGTGTGTGTGTGTGTGTGTGTGTGACAGTTTATCTGTGTGTGTGTGTTTTAATAACATAATAATAATAATAATAATAATGTAAATAAAACTAATTAAATAATAGACGGAGACAAAACAAAAATGTGAAAGCCACAAGACTAAACAAAATACTTAACTATTTTAATAATAATATAAATAATAATAATAGTAACAATAATAATAATAATAGTAATAATAATAAAATAATAATAATAATGTAAATAATAAAAATTAAATAATAGAAGGCGACAAAACAAAAATTTTAAAGCCATAAGACTAAACAAAATACTTAAATATTTTAATAATAATTAAAAAATAATAATAATAATAATGTAAGTAATAAAAACTAAATACTAGAGTGCATCAAAATAAAAATTTAATTGCAATTAACAATTAAAAATTCCTTTGAACTTTTATAAATAGTAAATGTTAATATACGAAAATAAAAACAAATAACATATTTTGAGAAAGGCGACCAAAACATCATTAAAAATGAAATAAAATATTTGGAAGCCGAACGTGAGGAACAGAATAACATAATATTGCAAATAATATACAAAACGCATTTAAAGAAATTAAATATTTAAATATTTAATAATATTAAATATTTTATTTTTACAATACACACACACACACACACACATATATATATATATATATATATATATATATATATATATATATATATATATATATATATATATATATATATATATATATATATATATATATATATATATATATATATATATATATATATATATATATATATATATATATATGCAAATAAGTTTCCTTACTCACCATTGTTTATTTTCTAATAATTGTGTATAGGTTATGCCCGGTTATGCCCAAGGGTAAATGGGACAAATTATAACAAAAATGCCATTGCATGTTTCCCAAAAAAATATTTTATGTATTAGAAGATTCAGACTAACAAATACATACAGTAAGTTCTGAATATATATATATATATATATATATATATATATATATATATATATATATATATATATATATATATATATATATATATATATATATATATATATATATATATATATATATATATATATGCATTTAACTGCTCGGGGAATCGAACCTGGGCCCATAAGATGGAAGTCCATGGTGCTAACCGCTACACCACCGATGGTGGTAATATAATATATTATTTTCGAAAGTGCGGATATATATATATATATATATATAATATATATATATATATATATATATATATATATATATATATATATATATATATATATATATATATATATATATATATATATATATATATTTTATTATTTTTTTTTTTTTTTTTTTTTTTTATAATATATATATAATATATATATATATATATATATATATATATATATATATATATATATATATATATATATATATATATATATATATATATATATATATATATATATATATATTGAATATGGATAGGTGGTTTAGAATGATATATCACTATATAAATTATAGTGTTTATGTTATAGTATAATAACGTACAGTCGTCAACAGAAGTTCGTTCCTGTTAAGCTGGAAATAAATATTTATATAAAATGGGGATCATTTCAGGTTCAGCCAATCACAGTTCAATTAAGCCCCGCTCAATGTTTTTATTTTCTTTTCATTCAAAATAGAGCTTTTATGAAATGATTTCCATTTTATATAAATATTTATTTCCAGCCTAATAGGAACGAACTTCTGTTGACGACTGTACATATCCAATATTAATCGCATATATATATATATATATATATATATATATATATATATATATATATATATATATATATATATATATATATATATATATATATATATATATATATATATATATATATATATATATATATATATATATATAATTATGGAATCTACCGTCTAGTCTCCAAATTTAATATTTTCATATGTAGAGAAGGAAAAGCTTGTTGAGTTTCTGAAGCGTCATGTGCGTTTTCAACCATACTCTTGTCCTGAAAGCATATTTTTATTGTGAAGGAAAAATAGATAAGTTTTTTTTGTGTGGGAGGGACCTCAATTTAGAATCAAATGAAGCGAAAAAGAAGGTTTTGCAAATAGGAAAAACATATTCATAAGATTGTTCTGATTCTCTTTGTTTCTGGCATTTGATTCCGTGATACATTTTGTCTTATTCAAAAACCAAATTCCATCAAAACATCAATCGACTTTGTTCAGGTCCGAAAACAAGTTTCATTTCATTACATTTAAAGTGTAATGTAAAACTGAATAAGAAGTGCGAAAAAAAATGCAAAGTAGAAAGAAGAGAAAATTACATTTATTATTTTTTTTTTTTTGGGGGGGGGGAATTGCTCCTTTTTACCGAGTTTATCGATCTTGATAATACATTACAGATATATTAAAGGTAAAGACAAATTAAATCATCTATATTCTTATCGACACTTGATAAAGGGAATAAAATTTCTCGAAAACTCACTTTCAGGGTCAAATTTTGGTGACCTTAAGACTGAACACCTTTTATATTACACGAATTCTCCTAAAATATTTTCTTTAATCGAAAGTTTCTTTTTGAGAAAATATTTTAAAAATGTCACAAGAAAGTTCTGTTGATGAGAATATATTTTTATATGATTTTACTCCAAATAATACAAAGATAATTTAAGAACTACAATAACAACTTTATAATAAGATACAAAGAGCCTCTAATAGAGGTCAGTCAAGCCACAAATTCAGTGGAAAGGTCGACCCAATTCTCGTCAATTATTACATGAGTTTTTCCAGAAGGAATTTAAAATACAATTATAATTATAAATGAAAATTTTCAGCAAGGATCTAACATATTACGAGCTTTAAGTATCATATATATATATATATATATATATATATATATATATATATATATATATATATATATATATATATATATATATATATATATATATATATATATAGATAAAACACTATAACCCTATTGTAATTAAAAGCAATAAAACCCCAAAGTAATAAAACCTTTAATAAAACTGGGTAAGTCTTTTGAGAAAACACACGTTTCTCTTCATTCAGGACCAATACTAAAAGGACAAAAATAATTTAGAAAAACGACTGTGAAAAAAAAAATTTGGGTGGTTATTACTTATAAGATTAGAAAAGAAGAAAAAGAAAAAGAAAAATCCATAAATAAAAGTAAATTAGTTAATTAAAACATTAAAGTATTAAAACAATTTAAGTACTACACAAACATAAAAATAAACAGATACTAAGTTACTTTATTAAGACTTTTAAACAAATTTGGAATTTTTTTAATTATTTAATATTAAAAGGTTGGTAAAATGATCGATGAGGTTGCTCTGAAGACTATTGAAATTGTGAACATTTTTAATGAAAAAAGCCTCTATCATCTGTTTTGTTAATATCTGGAACTGGAGATTTCAAATTCATACTAGGGACGTCTATTCTGTGTTCTAATTCGACTCTGTGTTTGTATAGAGATGAAGCCTTGTTCCCTATTTTTAATGCATAAATATGCTAATATTTTCTTCTTTTGAAGTCGTTGGTCTCTCCAATATAAACTGAGGAACAATCTTTACATGGTATTTTATAGACACCTTGATTACTATCTTTTCATTTTTTTTACAGGTCGCCAGAACTCACTCCTTTTCAAGGAGGGGGCACACACAAAGGAAGAAACTCACTCAAACCCATACTTAACGCATATCCCTTAGGTGGGCACATACGGAAGCCTTGAAGAGTGGAAGATTAAATACAGGAGGAAAATGGATGATGGTAAAGAGTTCCACAGACCAGAGGTGGCTGGAAAGATGGAGGCACAACAACGGGCTAGCCTGGGGTTTCCTACATCCACACAAAATTGGTGCAAAAGCAGGACACTCCTTGTGCAATGAGGACGACGCAACGGTGGAGGAATGCGAGAGGCCAATTCCTTCGAGCACCTGCCATTGTAGTACCTATAGAAAGTAGAGATAGTGCGCCAACGTCACGTCCCAGAGATAGGGGTCAAGAGAGTTCGAAAGTAGGGGACAGTTTATTAATCTTTTAGTTTTAGACTCAACCCTATCCAGAAGAGAGGAGGAGCAAAACACCCCCTCCCAAATGTGAGAACAGTACTCCATACAAGGGCGAATAAGACCCTTATATATTTGGAGTAATTTCTCAGAAGAAAAAAATTCTCGCAACCTGAATAGAACTCCCAGCTTCTTAGAGACCACTTTACCAACCATTGTGATATATGGTTTCCAATACAGTCTATTGTTTATGTTTAGACCAAGAATGTTAATCTTATTTATAGGTGAGACGGGAGAGCCATCGAAGAGGATAGGAAAGTTGGGAGGTGTTTTTGAGGAGATGTGAAGAAGTTGAGTTTTTTCACAAGGTTGATATGACCTCACCGGGAAATCCCATTCAGATCGGTAAGAATAGAATCGAAAAGTTGAAGACGAGAAGTAACTGTAGAAGCAAAAGAGAGAGTAGATTTGAAATGTGTAGAAGAATGTAGAGTTGAGTCATCAGCATAAGAATGAATAGAGTTAGAAGTGCAGTTTCGATGAAAAGTAATAATAAAGTTGGAGATAAAACAGAACCTTGAGGAACACCACAGTTGACAGAAAAAGAGGAAGAGGTCGCTCCATCTACAAGTTCCGATATGCAACAATCTGAGAGAAAACTAGACAAGAGTAAGCAAGAGGAAGGAGGAAACCCAAAGGAAGGGAGCTTGGAGAGTAACGACTCATACCATAACCGGTCAAAAGCCTCGGATATGTCAAGCGCCACCACACTCAAGACTCCCCGAAATCCCTAAGGATAGAAGACCATAGATCAGTAAGATAAGAAAGTATGTCACCAGTTGACCTCGAGCGTCGAAAGCCATACTGGTAATCTGAGAGAAGAGAATGAGACTCCAAATGATTCAAGAAATAATAGTTAAGGAAAGTTTCAAAAATTTTAGACAGAACACAAGTGAGAGCTATTGGTCGATAGTTAGAAGGGTCAGAGCGGCAACCTACCTTTTTTTGGGATCTGCTGAACAAATGCACACTTTTAGCATTGAGGAAAAGTATTAGTATTAAGGCATAGAGAGTAGAGCTGAACGAGGACAGGGGCCAACTCGGAAGCACACTCCCTCAGAACACGTGGGGAAATGCCTTCCGGGCCAATAGCCTTACTGACGTTCATAGATTTCAGAATCCCATGAGTAATTATAGGTAGAGACATGGGATTCCTGAGAGAAGGAGTAGGAGGAGGGATGTTAGTATCGAGCAGGGTGGAATTAGATGAAAAAAGGAGGCCAAAGAGATTAGCCTTTTCAGAGGGAGTATTAGTTACTGAATCATCAGAGAGAATAAGAGGAAAGGCAGATTTACAGAAGTTATTAGAGATATATTTGACAAGCCAGAAATTTTTATCAATAGGAGAACCATGGAGGTCAGCGCACTCCTTTCTTGTGAAAGTATGATTACTACGTCGAAGAACATCCATGCAATGATTCTGAGCTGGATGAAAATTAGCAAGAGTGATAGAAGGAGAGTTTTTCCATTCACGATAAGTATTGTCTCTCTCAAGAAGGACAAGAGAACAGTTGCCATCGAACCATGGATTTTTAGGAGAAAAAATTTAGTTAAAGATTGAATGAATCTGCACATCCCATCAAGGATCACTGCCCCTACCTTTTCAACAAAGACAGAAGCGTCCCCCAGGACAAAGCAAGATTCACTCCAATTTTAGTTCGCAAAGAAAAGACGAATTGCCCCCAATTAGCTCGATTAAAGTGCCAGAAAGTATGTTAAGGGCATGGTGGAGCTGTTGAAAAGAAAGCTTTATGACTAAGAGCTATAAGATTATGGTCAGTGTTACTAATTGGAGGAAAAATAGTGTATTTATATCTAGAAGGAGCATTGGTGAAGCAAGTAATAAGTGTACTCAAGAATTGGTTTGTTTAACTTATGTAGTGTTAGGTATTGTAAGCACCAACATAAATTCCTTTGGTATATTTTCCTTAATTCCATCTATATTGCCGGGTATTTTTAGTAATAATTTGTTTTCGGAAGCAGATGTGGGAGCGTAAAACTTTATTTGCAGCTGTCAAAGTTCTGGAAACGAAATTTCTAGGGTAGCCCAAATTCTAATAAACCTTATTAATATACTCTGTTTCTTGATCAATGTGACAAGGGCTACAGATCCTTAACGCTCTTAAAAAGAAACCCTTAACTATGCCGAATTTATGTGTGTATCATGGGAGGACAGCCAATGCACATAATTATCTGAATGTGTTTTTTCTATGAATGTTAAAGGCGAGTTTATTATTGTTACTTCTAATTAATAAAACATCTAGAAATGTCAGTTATCTTTCATTTTCTTTTTCAAAGGTAAATCTAATATCTGGATTGCAATCATTGATATACAAGTATCCTTTCTGGTTAAAATTGATCCGATGAAACGACAAAAACGTCATCCACGTATCTAACTCAAAAACATTGTGTGTAGACTATTTGGCAAAAATCTTACCTCAAAAAGCTCGTGTAATGTATGAGGAGGTTGGTTCCTGTTATTTTAGGGTAAGAAAATTTTTTAATAAGTTTAATCGAGGTTTTTTAAATTGTGGCTTATCATTTGATTTTTTAAGTTCCTTTCTCCACTATTGTTTTTCATACAAACAGGATAAAATTTTACCAATTGCTAGAAAACTCAAGTAATAAGTTTAAACTTTTAATCAAGTCAAGCCCTTGGTTTGGTCTTTCAAAAACTAATTTAATTCTTGACATTTCGTCTTACGATTTAGAATTTAAAGGAAAAGTAGTATTAGGCTATGGCCTTTCCTTTGGTTTCGAAAACAATTCCGATAAACATTTTAGCTTCCTTATTGATTTTAATAAGCTCATCAAGAGTTTTTCTTATAAAGGAAACTGTGATTTAGCAGCACTGAAGGGTTTTATTTGCAATGATATTAGAAACTGCAATGATAATTTGACAAACATTTTGATGGATCACTTGAAAGATTAAGAAATAATGATGATATCTTCATTTTGAATGCATATAAGGGTAATAAGATTGTTATAATGGATAGGAATGTTTATTTAGATAAGGCACTGGGTCTGCTACAGTATGATTTGACATATAAGAACTGAGAAGTGACCCTTTGAAAAATTCACAAAATTTCTATAATTCAAGAATGATTGATTTGTTCCAAGAAGACAGTTTAATGATTAAGCACCTCTCTGCATATTTACCTAGATTATCACATTTTAATGGATTACCAAATATATAAATATGGAGAATTTTTAGAAATGTTAGAATGAAGTCTGCTTGTTGATCATCAAAATTTCCGTTTAGCAGTAGAGCACGAAATGAGACAACTTACCAATGAGTAAATATCTTTACTTCCCTCATCCGTATCCAATGTAACCATTGTGATACAAACACTAAATTCCCCAATTTCTTTTGAAACCAATAATATAATAATAACAATCATATTAAGGAATTAGAAAATATAATTGCTGATGACCCGAGGTAAAGGAAATAGGAAATAAAATCAAGTTTTAATTGTTACTTAGCTTCTAACAACTTAATTTTGTTTATTGTCAAATTAATCTTCCTCAGAACCAATAATGGAATCCTTTGAGAAGATGTGTCTTGAATATCTCAATCGTCCTACTAAATAAGTGGCACTGCTTATAAATGAGAAACTTGGGATTCAAATGTCACCTCCGTGAAAATCTGATGTCTCCTTAGGAAAATAAAATTGGGCAGTATCTAATAAAATTATCAAAATGAAAAATAAATGAAAATAATAAAATTATAAAAAAACAAAAAATTTTTTTTTTTTTTTTTCCCAAATAAATAAATAAATAAAATACGAAAAATTAATAAAAAGACAATAAAAGAAAATATTGATAAAAAAAGTCAATATTTAAAATTAATGGAATATTGAGTTCAATATTTATGAAAGATCAAATAAACTCTTAGGGTTAAATTTCCTTAAATGGAAATTTCTGTTTAAATAGGACTAAGGTGAGTAAGTAATTATTAGTTATTGAAAGAAAATAAATAGTAACTGTTTCTTACCATCTCAAAATCAAAACTTACACACTGTTTTAACTCCCAGTTAGATTAATAACTTTGGTAATATATTGTAAAAAGGGTGTCCTTAAATATAACTGGACTAGTTAACTATTACCAATGTTATTGGAATATATTTTCGGTTAATGACATTTCACTTTAATCATGAATATTACTGTTATTATTGTTAGGTTAGGTTAATAATATATATATATATATATATATATATATATATATATATATATATATATATATATATATATATATATATATATATATATATATATATATATATATATTATATGATATATTGATCCCTCTCAAATTAGTATTATATTAGAGATATATTAACTATATCATCAATAATTATTTAGATACTCGTCTTTTACATATCAAATTAGTTAAAAGCTATAAGTTACTTTATTTAAATGGCCAGATCCCAGCTGTTCAGTCAGCTGCTAAAAATGGGTTACTATAAACATACCTGATTACAAGGTCACTATTTGGAAGAGACTAAGGCCCAGTCTTCTAAATTGACTTTTATACCAAACAGGTTGACCGAAAGCTGATGTCTCTGAATTCCACTTTTATAAAATGTAAACTGTGTTAATATTTCAGGTTGAAGACTTTAAAAATATTGATTACTCCAACTATGCTTAATATTTGATGTTAAATCATTCAAATATATATTTCTATATTTAAATTGAGGAGATTTCACTTCAATTTCTCTTTTTTCAAAATATATTAAAGTTTTATTAAGTGCTGTCAAATATATTTTGACTTCACTTGAAACAAAATAATTAATATTAATTTTATTAACTAAGTTTCAAACTTACGCTTTCTTTAAAAAGAAACCTTATTTATTTTGGTTCCTATTTACCAAATATGAGTTGATAAAACCGTCTATGAAATATATATAAGAAAATTGAAAATTAAAAGGAATGACAACTATCAAAAAATGACTCGATGCCATTAAAGAAATTTATATGGAGTAGGGGAGTCAGTATCTCTTCTTCGATCGTACTTAAACATTTTTATATTAAAATATAAAGGGTTTTATTAAAAGAAATAAATTATTTATCAGAATTAGACAAATTTATAATAAAGAAATAAATGATTTCAGTTTGTCATATAACCAAAGAATATTAAAGAATATTCTGTCAAAACATTCCCTTCCCAAGGTAGATAATTTTACCAATAACGTACGATTTATATATAATTCTTTATTTATTTATCTGTAATATATTAAAATCTCAATAAAAAATCAATATTAAATATAAATAAACAAATTACTAAATTTAAACTAATAAATCATATATAAACAAAAAAGAAAAGAAATTAGTTCGTTTCAACGTTTGGAAAGGTACGACATTCGAACTCCGTGAAAGCAAAGATCAAGTTGAAATCTCAATAGTACTTAGCTGTCGGACGTACGATTATTCAATTATTTATTAATATTTATATTATTTCTTTTTATTAATTATTGTGGGCGTAAAACTTTACGACAATAAAGAAGGTATACCGTTAAGATCAATAATTAGTAATGTGGAATGTATTACATATAAATTCTCCAAATGTATTTCTATAGCCTTGTCCCCATTATTAGGAAATATTTCATCGTCGCATATTAAAAATTCAAATGATTTCATAGATAAAGTTAGACACATTGATTTGACTGGTAAATACATGATTAGCTTAGATGTTGTGTCATTGTTTACGAAAGTACCTTTAAACTTAACCTTAGAATGTTTAAAAGAATATTTAATATCTTGTAATTTTCCTCTTCCAGTAAATATTGAAGTATTTATACAACTAATAGAGTTACGCATTTCACAATCTTATTTTTCATTCAACGGAGAGTTTACTTACAGACTACAGGACTGAGTATGGGTTTACCATTTTCGTCTATTTTTATAACCTATTTATGGAGCATTTTGAGGTAAGATTTTTGCCAAATGTTCTAAACACAGAATGTTTTTGGGTTAGATACGTGGATGACGTTTTTGCCGTTCACCGGATCATTTCTCACCAGAAAGGATACTTTTATATCTCAATGATTGCAATCCAGATATTAGATTCACCTTTGAAAAAGAAAATGAAAGACAAACTGCCATTTCTAGATGTTTTATTAATTAGAGGTAACAATAATAAACTCTCCTTTAACATTCATAGAAAAAACACATAAAGGTAATTATGTGCATTGGCTGTCCTCCCATGATACGCACAAAGTTCGGCATAGTTAAGGGTTTCTTTTAAAGAGCGTTAAAGATCTGTAACCCTTGTTACATTGATCAGGAAATAGAGTATATTTATAAGGTTTTTAAGAATTTGGGCTACCCTAGGAATTTCGTTTCCAGAACCTTGACAGCTGCAAAGAAAAAGTTTTACGCTTCCACATCTGCTTCCGAAAACAAATTATTACTAAAAATACCCGGCAAGATAGATGGAATTAAGGAAAATATACCAAAGGAATTTATGTTGTTGCTCACAATACCTAACTAACACTACCAAGAAATTTTTATGTAGAGGTAAACTTAATGAAAAAGATAATAATCAAGGTGTCTATAAAATAATATGTAAAGATTGTTCCTCAGTTTATATTGGAGAGACCAACGACTTCAAAAGAAGAAAATATTAGCATATTTATGCATTAAAAATAGGGAACAAGGCTTCATCTCTATACAAACACAGAGTCGAATTAGAACACAGAATAGACGTCCCTAGTATGAATTTGAAATCTCCAGTTCCAGATATTAACAAAAGACAGATGATAGAGGCTTTTTTCATTAAAAATGTTCACAATTTCAATAGTCTTCAGAGCAACCTCATCGATGATTTTACTAACCTTTTATTATTAAATAATTCAAAAATTTCCAAATTTGTTTAAAAGTCTTAATAAAGTAACTTAGTATCTGTTTATTTTTATGTTTGTATAGTACCTTAATTGTTTTAATACTTTAATGTTTTAATTAACTAATTTACTTTTATTTATGGATTTTTTCTTTTTCTTTTTCTCTTTTCTTTTCTTTAATTTAATTTTTTTTTTTTTTTTTTTTTTTTTTTAAATTTTTTTTTTTTTTTTTTTTGTATTGGTTGAATGGAGAAAACGTGTGTTTTCTCGAAAGACTTGCCCAGTTTTATTAAAGGTTTTATTACCTATGGGGTTTTATTGCTGTAAATTATAACACGGTGATATATATATATATATATATATATATATATATATATATATATATATATATATATATATATATATATATATATATATATATATATATATATATATATATATATATATATATATATATATATATATATATATATATATATATATAGTTATCAGTGTCCCGCATGACTACGAGGTGATGTTAATTGAAGAATTTATTTGTAATTCTCGCTTGATTATACATGGAAGAATAAAATAAGAGAAGAGCGTTTCCATCCCTAAGTGCCATGTGAAGATAATCTTCATATTGACCTACAGTGTTGAAATCTCCATCAATACTTAGTCTAGAAATTCATTTATGGCAACTTTTATTTTTAAGTCCAAATTATTTTTATTCATTTATATGAAAAAAATGATCTCATAATTTGCCAGCAAATCTTCTAAATTAATTCAAATACCATTTTATAACTATTTAAAATTACTAATTTTTAAAACGAACTGAATTAAAAATTTTGCTGTTCCTCCTTTTGAATTTGTAAATAAATTAATTTATTCTTATTATGTAATCTAATTTTAAATTAAAATTTTTGATTAATCAAAAATGTGAAAATATTTTATTTAGATTACAGTAATTTTGTTAGCTGCTTCTATTGACCTTAACTCAGGCAATACATCTTTCCTCAGAAAAAAAAAAAAGAAAAAACTATTAAAACTTTCTGAAATAGTTGTTAAAGTTTTCAGCTTTCTTCTTAGCCTTTACTCTAGAGTTTCTCTTTTATTATATTCCCTTTTTCCCTACTTTTGTTTAAGGCGTCCGCATCCGACGACAGTAACTAGTTCTTCGTGTTGGCCATCTCTCCTGTATTTCCTGCATGTTTTAAGTTTTTTTTTTTTTTTTTTTTTTTTTTTTTTTATTTTTTATTTTTTTTTTTTTTTAATTCATCCTTTGATTCTTCCTTGTGTTTTCTATTTCAGTTTTATGTACTTTGCAATTATAGTTCATTTTTCTTTTTGATTATCTAATTATCTAAATTTTTTTTTGGTTATATTTTTCATTTGAACGGAAAAAAAATTTTTTTTCCTTCAATTAAAATAATAATGTAAATTGTTTGGCAAAAAGTCACGTACATTTTATTTAGTCTTATTATTTAAATGTTTTTAATTTAAAATATAAACATCAATAAAAAATTTAACGATTTTTTTTTCGTTATGAAAGAAAGAAAAAAAAAGAAAGGTTGAACGGAAAAAAGAGAGAGAGAGAGAGAGAGAGGCTGAAAGATGAAATCCATTTGTGATTCTTCATATTTCTACCTAAAGAAATTAATAATGAATCCTACATTCTGGTTTACCTCAAAATAGAGACTTGAAAGATGGTCAAATTTTCCTTTAATATATTTCCTTATGTTAAGTTATTAAATATCCTACAAACACTCTTGGGCAGAAAAATTCCAAATCTTTATTAAAATCAAGTGGACGTTCTATAAAACACGAATTTTGAAAATTTTGAGTATTCAAGTCAGAGAAAGAAGAAGCTTGCTCTAAGCTTTTCCGGTAAGGGAATATAACTTGAGGTTAAGTCTGAAATCAGAGAACTGAACTGAGAAAAGATGAGAACCTGTTTGGAGAACCAAGTCTGTTAGTCACCTAATCCCCCCCCCCCACTTCACCACCAAAGCAATTCACTGGCTAAAAAGAGATTAGAGAAAGTCAATGTCAGTAAAAGAGGAAGAATTAACTAGACGAAAAACCCTAGACTACACCTTTTCTTTCTTTAAAGGCAGTTTCTGTAATACCACTCCAAGTGTAAGAGGGCCATTTTCAGAATCGGTAACTAGGATGACATGAAGATGATTTGAAGACATATAACCCATAAGCTATTTGAGTCAGAGTCAGATCACCTTAAAAATAGAAGAAGAAAGAAGTGAGAATATACGAATATCCAACACTTTCAGAGGAAAAACTCTGATTGTAAAGATGAGAACCCGAACACGAAAATATTAGCCAGATATGCAGATTGGTCTTTCATTTGTTGAAAATTAATTATTCCAACCGACCTTTATGGTTCCACTGGAACAGTTTGTAATGAAAGTTGGAGACCCACTTGGAACTAAAGTTGCTTTTTTAAATGAGAAGTGTTAGCACAAAATGCAAAAGACGTATCCACAACATTAGAAGGAAAAAATTATATATAAAGGGAAGAGGAAATGCTACAAAGTTTTTGGTTTTAATGTTGAAGTTTTTGCATAAACAGATTTAGAAAGCTTTTGAAGTGCAGGTCATTCATTTTCCAAAATTTCACATCCCACCAAATAGCGTCATAGTCCAATTCTAGATGGAAAAAAGGTCCACCTAACTTCAGACAGAATATCTCCTATTTAGTTAATTAAAATTCTAAGTTTAATGAGTAAATATAAGGAAAAGTCTTTTCTTCGCTTTGTTCGATGCAATAATTAAAGATTAATTTTTTTTTGAATATTTAACAAAGGGACTTGAAGCAATTTTAGCAACTGGAACGAATTGAAAGACAATGATAGAAAATTTGTGCATAATAATAATCTACGCATAATTATTTGAATTAGAATTATGTCAAACATAATATGAATTAATTATAAATAAATTCCGTTTCTAAGAAATTTCTTACAGAAAATATTTCGAAATTTTTTTATAACATACACACATTTCAGTTTATACGACAACTTTTTTATTTTATTTTTATTATTATTATAAATATTTTGTTACATTATATACACCTATGTAATTCCTTCAAAGAAAAAATAAAAAAAGAGTAAATGAAACTTTAATTACAAATATTATGAACAGAAGATTAAAATTTTGTGAATTCAAGATTATCACAATTATGCAGAAGACTGCATTGAGTAGATAAATGATGGAATTAATTTTTAGAAGCATTGAAAACAAACATGTTAACATTAGCGTAATGAAATCAAAGAAGGAAATCATATATATAAGTTCTCATACAATCTGAAATCTGTTGATGGATGGGTTATTTATTCCAAAGGAAAGATTTATAACGAATGACACATTTATCGGTATTTTAGTGGATGGAGGATGATGGGACAGAAAGGAAGTCATTAACAGATCGATGAAACAGAATAACAGAAAAAAAAAGAATCAACAGGAAGACTATTTTTAATAGTTTTAAAGGATGAGCTTTGATTATCAATAACGAAAAGGGAAATCAGAAAAAGAAAAGGAAATCAGAAATAAAGTTATATGCAGAAGGACACAAATGGAAAGAGCAATTTAAGATAAACAAAACAATGTAAATAAGGTAATATATATATATATATATATATATATATATATATATATATATATATATATATATATATATATATATATATATATATATATATATATATATATATATATATATATATATATATATATATATATATATATATATATATTATTTTTTTATTTATTTATTTAATTTTTATTTTATTTTATTTAGATTTTAATAATTTATTTATTTATAATATATAATAAATACTCAGAGAAATATGTTGTTAATATTTTGTTAAAATTAAGTAATTGTTAAGAGTGTTAATGTCCTTTCATTGTTAACTTTTACACTTACTTTTGTTTAATAAAATGAAATATGTTAATAGTCTTTTTATCTCTCCACAATAATAATAATAATAAAAATAATAATAATAATAATAATAATAATAATAATAATATAATAATAATAATAATAATAATATAATTGTATAAATAGTAATAATAACGGTAATAATAATAATAATAATAATAATAATAATAATAATAATAATAATGAAATTATTGCAAAAAATAATAAAAATAAAAAAAAAAAAAAAAAAAAATAAAAAAAAAAAAATAAAAAAATAAATGAAATTAATTAATAATAATATCAAAAAAAAAAAAATAAACGATAATAATAATAATAATAATAACCTTCAATCTTTATTCATTTCTAAAGTTACAAAAGTTGTGCAGACAAAAATTTCATACTTTATGTTTATTAATATAACTGAAATGGGCTTCTTGAGGGACGAGTTCGTCCTTTGAGGAATAATAATAATAATAATAATAATAATAATAATAATAATAATAATAATAATAATAATTATCAGCATCATTATCACTATTAATTGTAACTAATACCTAATGAAGATAAGTTACATATTATACGTGATCTTTAATATTTCAATAATAGGTATATTTTTAATGGATTTTCTAAATGATCCTTGAGTGGGTGACTGTTAACAGTTTATAGGGATAGGGAGGCTCTTCCACTCATCGATGTTCTTGTATAAGATGGAATTCCGAGATTTAGTTGGAAAGTATTTTGCTTTGTCTAATCACTCTAGTGTAAAAAATTTCGTGCTAAGGGGATTGGTAGTCCTCCTCACAGTTTGGTTCTGTACAATTAAGTTAGTTAGAAATCGATTCGCTGTTCCATTTATGACTTTAAAAATGTGATTGATTACAAAGAGAGGATAGCTATCCTCAAGTTTCAGTATAGATATGCATTTGAAAAGTGAGGTTGAAAAGTGAGTTTGTTCTAAATAAAATATATATATAAAAAAAAATTCCGAAGTTGTGTTTCGTCCACTTCACGCTTAATTAAGACAACGATATAAATAGCTTCATAAAACATTATTTCAGGATAGTTGGAAGGAGTGAATAATTTACAAGCTAAAGTTAAAATGTTGATTTTCTTTGCAGGTTAAATTTACCGAAATAATGTCTGCACTCCAAAATAGAGCACATTCTGTCTTCTTCTCCTTTCTCCGAAATCATCGTTTAAGGTGATTTCAATGTTCACCACCGCCAATGGCTATCATCTAGTTCTCATGATCCAGCCGGTGAACTCGCCTACAACTTTTCTATCCAGAACAACCTTGAGAAGTTGGTGCAACTTCCTACACGTATCTCTGACCGTCTTGGTGATGTGATCTTTTCCTTACTTCTTATCCTTCTCCTTATACTGTTAAACTCTCTCCTCCTCTCTGTTCATCCGATCACCGTAAAAATTTATATTTTGATATGATATATAGTTTGAGAAATCATGAAATCATCTTGATGTTTAGGGAGGCTTCTTATATTATAGTGGAGAAGTGTTAGTTTGCTTAATTCATATGTTTTATCTTTCTTTAATTCATCAGGATAGATTTATTCAGATATAATGGCATTTTTAAAAGGGAGTGTTTCGCTTTGATTATTGACTGCATTCATTGGCTTTACTACAACTGATATTTCTAGAGTTAATAAATTATAGTAGCAAACTAAAAGGACAATAATATTATTGGTAAATAATCGTTAATAGTAAAATAATTTAAAGTATGGTATTGATGAATATATGAAGGTAAGTGTAATCCACCGACCAGGTGTGATATTTAATTAAGGTGCGAGTTAGCCGGCTATATTTCTGCGATAGCAAACATCAGTGATCTCTGTATTTCTTTTAAAGGCTAAGTGTAGCTTGCAAGGAAGAAATTTTACCCCAATGTAACTTCAAAGATTAAAATGTAACAAATTATTTAGTATACTATCTTAAGTATACCGTAAATTATATAATAATAATAGAAATAAAAATGATAATGACAGAAATAATCATGATTAGAATTATAATAATAATAATAATAATAATAATAATAATAATAATAATAATAATAATAAAAATAATAATAATAATAATAATATAATTAAAATAGTAATAATAGTAATAATAATAATAAAGATAATAATAAGAATAATTGTGATAATAAATAGTAAAAATGTTAATAATAATAATAATAATAATAATAATAATAATAATAATTTTAATGCTATAACTGTTATCATTATTATTCTGATTATGCATATTATAGTTAAGACAATAATAATAATAATAATAATAATAATAATAATAATAATAATAATAATAATAATAATAATAATAAAAATAATAATAATTATCATCATCATAATTACATGTGGGACAAATTTACTAAAATAAGTATGATAGCAGTAGTGGTAAAATACTAAAACACCGCTACGAGTGCTGCTATTTTATTAAAAAATTCAATACTACTACTACTACTACTACTAATAATAATAACAATAAAACAGTGGCAGTAACAATGATAGGTAATAATAATAGTAATTATAATAATAATGATAATAATCATACTAATAATTGCAATAATATAAATATTAGTGAATACTGTAGAATATCTAATTTTAATAATAAAAATAATAATAATAATAATAATAATAATTGTAATGATGCCAAAAATAAATACTTCGTTTATATGGCTTTATTCTTCTAAAAATCACACCCTGTTATAATAATAAATAATATATATTCATTGACCACTACGAAGTTCCATGTTTTAAGAGAAATTGTTTAACAGCAGAAGACATAAAAGTGGTTCCACGATCTGAATGAATATAAGAAGGAGTTCCGAATATAGAAAACAACGTAGTTAAGCAACTTATAACAGTATTAGACGATATATCAGAGTAAGGAAAAGTAAATGGAAATCGGTAATATTCATCGACCACTACTAAAAGAAACTTATTAGCTGTAGAAGACGGTAATGGCCCTTTGAAATCCATACTGAGACGATCAAACGGTTTAATGGCTTGAATTAATACACTCGGAGTAGGCCTAAAGAATCTAGGCTTGACTCTACAACAAATGGCACAAGAAGATACCACGCTTTTTACATCGTCCATCAAAAAGGAAGGTTCTTTATTCGAATATAATGATAAAAACGTGCAACACCCGGATGACAAAGATCACTATGAAGCTTTACAAGATCAATTTTTGTCGATGAGGCACAAACAATTCTAGATAAAGCGTCAGCTGCAGCATTTTGATTTTCAGGACTATAAGTAATTTCGAAAGAATAGGGCATTTATTTCGTTCTCCATCTCAGGATCTTATCATTCTTAATTTTGCTTTTATGTTTTACATCAAACATAAATGAAACAGGTTTTTGATCAGTCGCTAAATTGAAGTGTCGCCCGGAGAGAAAATGATGGCATTTTTTAAGGACTCAACAATGGCGAAGGCCTCCTTCTCAACGGAACAATGCTTTCTCTCAGCAGAATTGAGAGTTCTTGAAAGGAAAGCGACTGGTCTACTCTCCTGGCTCAATGTGGCACCAATGGCAACTTCAAAGGCATCAGTTTCCAAAGTAAACATAAGTTTATCGTCAATCATCATTTTCACAGCTTTCATAATATCTTCTTTTATAGAAGAGAAGGATTCCTGTATGTAAATAGGTTTAAGTTATCATTGTGCTCTAGTTATGTTTATTATATTTATTAATGTATATATTATTATTATAACAGGGTGTGATTTTTAGAATAAAGCCTTATAAACGAAGTATTTATTTTTGGCATCATTACAATTTATTCTAAAAGAAAATGGAGCGAGGTCTTCGTCCTGACAGATTGGAAACTTTACCTACAGCTCCTGATGCCCTTAGGATATTTAAGCACTTCATTTTTGTTTTTACTCGTTTCAAAAATGCTATCGAAGGTGGTGAGGACTCGTATCTTGGACTGCTGGCTAATTCTTTATCTCCGGAAAACTTCGAGCTTATTTATGACTTTTACGGATGCATTAAAAATTCTCAAAGACGCCTTTATTCAACCTATAAACGAAGTAGTGGCTCGTCATCGTCTATCTACACATAAACAGGAGTCTGGAGAAACTGTAGACGAGTATTTATGATCGCTTTACAAGTTGAGTGTGGACTGTAATTTTCGTTCGGTCTCGGCTGAAGCTTATCGAGATGAGTATGTGCGAGATGCTTTTATTTCTGGTTTATGTTCTCAAAATATTCGTACTAGATTACTAGAAAATAAAACTTTAAATCTAGCTGAAGTCATTAATCAGGCACGAGCTTTGGAAGCAGCTTTGAAGGACTCTCTCTCTTACGATATACTTAAGACTAATATATCTGTCGCTTCTGCTGAGTTTCATGAACCTGAGAAACTTGCGGGATGTTCTGTGGAATTTGACACCTCTTTTGATCCCATTTCTGCTGCTGCGAGGAAGAAAAACGATCACTGTGTTATTTCTGCGGTGATTTCCGACATCCTAGGATAAAATGTCCTGCTCGAGATGCTATCTGACGAAAGTGTAAGAAAAACGGGCATTTTGCCAGAGTGTGTAGATCAAAAGATTACGTGGTAAGCTCCTCTACTAAGTTCACATCTACTATACTTGCTTGTGTCTCTAACTCTTTAAGACAATCCATGATTGCTGTCTCTCTTAACGGTATAGAGTTTAATGCTCTGATTGATTCTGGAAGTTCAGAAAATTTCGTCTCAGCTGACGTTGTTAGAAGATTCAATTTGGCAACCTACCCTTACAATGGCACAATTTCAATGGCTTCTTCTGGCCATCGCTCTACAATTTCTAAATTCTGCTCTTGTGAGTTGATTGTGAATAGACAGATTTATTCTAAAATAAAATTACTTGTGATGCCTGAGCTGTGCTCTGATATAGTTTTGGGAATACCATTCTTTCAAGAACATTCTAGTGTCGAACTTAAATATAGCGGATCTAAACCTTGCTTAGAGATCTGTGCACTTGCTTCTCTTTCAATTACTCCACCTAGACTTTTCTCTAATTTATATCCTGATTGCAGACCTGTAGTGACGAAATCTAGAAAGTTTTCAATCTGAGGATCAAAATTTTATTCTACCCGAAGTCACTCGATTACTTTCCGAAGATATTATTGAACCCAGCGTTTCACCCTGGAGAGCTCAAGTAGTTGTTGTACATCAGCGTGCGAAAACTCGTATGGTGGTTGATTATTCACAGACTATTAATAGGTTTACTTATTTAGATGCATACCCTCTGCCTCACCTTGATGATTTGGTCAACTTTGCTAGTTACAGGTTTTTCAGTACCATAGACTTGAGAAGTGCTTACCATTTGGTTCCTCTTTTGGAAGAAGAGAGAAAGTTTACTGCTTTCGAGGCCAGCGGGAAACTTTATCAGTTTAAAAGATTGAGTTTTGGACTTAAGAACGGGGTTGCATGTTTTCAGAGAATCATGGACGATTTCATATCACAGAATAATCTAAAAGGAACTTTCGCTTATTTAGATGACGTCACTATTTGTGGTTTAACTAAAGAGGAGCATGATGAGAATCTCAGAAAATTCATGAAGGCTGCCGAGCGTTCTAGAGTAACGTTGAACAAAGATAAATGTGTATTTTTCTCTACTTCAATTCGTCTGTTTGGATATGAAGTGCGACATAAAGAATTGCGTCCAGATCCTGATCGACTTACGTCTCTTCAAGAAATGCCTCTACCTAGAGACAAGAAAGAGTTGTCTCGTTTAATAGGACTTTTCGCTTATTAATCTAAGTGGATACCGAAATTTTCAGAAAAATATAACCTTTGATTGATTCTACATTTCATAATAATAATAATAATAATAATAATAATAATAATAATAATAATAATAATAATGGATCAATATGAATTTATGTACATTTTTTAATTTTGCGCGCATATAATTTTATTGATCTTTCATTTTTTATATCGTATGGAAGGTTATTATATAATATAATGGAGATGTGGCTTACTGTTTGTCGTGCTTTAGTAAGTCTGTAGAAAAGAGTTTTTACGTTGGTGATTATTAAAACATTTCTCAGTTTGATTGTTTAAATGGTTTGTTTTTAGGAATTCGCCAGTGTTATTGTTTATTTCTTTGTGTGTTTTCTTTAGCAGAGAGAGGTTTAAAAGATTATCAAATTGCAATATGTTATATTTTTTGGCCTTATGATTCGTTTTTGCATTATGATTTGATGTTTGTTTGTATTGGGTGTTGTTCCATTTACGGAGAGACTGTAAAGTAGGGATGGAGCGATACCAAAGTTTTTACCGATACCGATACCTAAAAATCCCCGAAGCCGATACCCGATACCTGAAAATATGCCGATACTACTACCGATACCGATACCGATACTTTACTCCTATACAATTTTTTTGCCGATACCGATACCGGTATCGGAAAATATGCCGATACTTGCCGATACCGATACTTCACTCCATCCCTACTGTAAAGCATGTGGGGGTGAATATGTATAAAATATATGTTTCATAGAACACACAGTTTAATTGATTTAGCAAATTTTAAAAGAATGTACAGTACATATACTATATCATAATCTTTATTTTTGATATTTTTACTGGCAATTTTTGCAGATTTTAATAAATGATGTATTTTATCATGTTTATTGTTTTGTTGTTAAGAGTAGTTAGGTTTTTATACAACCATTTTTGTATGATTTTACCTATTATCAAAAGTTCTATATTTTGGCATTGTTTTAAGACATTAAGAGTATGTTTTTTTTCTTTTTTTGTGTTTTAAACGAGGGAGATTTACTTTGTAAACCTATAACTACAACACACCAGTCTTTAAGGGAGGTGTTTGAGAACTCTTTCGCTCTTATTTTTAATACTTATCCATGACTTTTTTAAATTTAAGCTTAATAGCTGGAGTGGATGGAGGTTTGGGGTGTTTCGATTTGAGTTTTTATTTGTGGAACAGTAACTGCCAATTTTTTTTTCATATTTTATTTTGGAGGAGTCTGATGATGACGTATTTGAATCGTAAGGCCTGATTTCTTTTTTAGTTTAATTTTCACTCAGTCTTACATATACTCTACTGGTAAAGTCTGGAACACACTCCCTTCATCTGTTTTCCCAACTTTCTTTGACTTGCATACTTTCAAACGCCGTGTGTCTGGACACGTCGGCCACCATCGACCATGATAATAGATCTTTCCCAACTCCGGTGGAATTTGGTAGTCCTCTGGCCTTTGCCCACCGGAGGAGACATAAAATTATATATATATATATATATATATATATATATATATATATATATATATATATATATATATATATATATATATATATATATATATATATATATATATATTAGTGATAGATCGGATGTAATTTTTTCTCATTTGCGGATGGGGATGCCGATGCGGATATAGAATTTTCGTCAAGTGCGGACGCGGATGTGATTGTTGAATTTTTGAAAATGCGGATGTTGAATTTTCGTCAAGTGCGGACGCGGATGTGATTGTTGAATTTCGAAAATGCGGATGTTGAATTTTCGAAAGTGCAGATGCGGATGCAGTGCGGATGTCGAATTTTCGAAAGTGCGGATGGGGATGTCAATTTTGATGAGGATGCGAATGCGTATGCCATCACATATATATATATATATATATATATATATATATATATATATATATATATATATATATATATATATATATATATATATATATATATATATATATATATATATATATACTTTTACTTCTGCTAATGAGGATTTGAACCCTGGCCTCTTAGGTGATTAGACTTTGCGCTAACCACTACACCAGATGGTACAAAAAGGAATCCGCTAGAACTGCCCCAGAATAAACGTCAGGGAAGACAGTCCCAGCGGACATGTAGGACAGAGCATAGCGGTTAAGTTTGGGGTCAGAGAGTTGGACAGAGAAAGGATGAGACTGTGTAGAATGTCGAGTATGCGACGAGAGAGTCCAGAAGAGCAGTGTCCATTGTAATAGCGATAGTATAGAGAGAGTGACGCAACAATTCTATGGGCAGAAAGAGAAGGGAGAGAATTAGTGAGAGCAGGAGAGTTGATAAAACCACCACAGTTGTGTGACGCATACTCCATACAGGGGCGAACAACACCCCTATACAGTGCAAGCAACTGTGGTGGATAGAAGAAATACTGAAGGCGCCTCAGAACACCTAACCTCTTAGAAGCTTGTTTAGAAAGAGAGGTGATGTGATCTTTCCAAGAAAGATCACGAGAAAAGAAACACCAAGAATTTTAGGAACAGATAAAGGTCTGAGTTGAGTGTTTTCGAAGAAGATGTGTGACGTATACTCTATACAGGAGCGAACAACACCCCTATACAGTGCAAACAAATGGGGTGGATAGAAAAAATAATAAGGCGCCTCAGAACACCTAACCTCTTAGAAACTTGTTTAGAAAGGGAGGTGATGTGATTTTTCCAAGAAAGATCACGAGAAAAGAAACACCAAGAATATTAGGAACAGATAAAGGTCTGAGTTGAGTGTTTTCGAAGAAGATATCTTAGTTGTGTGGAAGATTGTGTCGAGTAGAGAGATGGAGGAAATGAGTTTTGGTGGCATTGAAAACAACAATGTTCTCTCTGCCCGAATTTGAAATAAGAGATAGATCAGATGTCAGCTGCTCCAAGGCAACCTTCCTTCCGTCTAGTAACTTTTAAATTGAAAGGAGTAATGAAGGGTGGAGTCATTATCATAGGAGTGGATAGGAGATGAAGTGACAGAGAGAAGGTCATTAATGAAAAGTAGAAAAGTGTTGGAGATAGGACATATCCTTGAGGAACACCACTATTAATAGATTTATAGGATGAACTGTGGCCATCTACAACTCTGCTATAGAACGACCGGAAAGGAAATCAGAGAGAAGGATAGATTTCGAAAGAGGGAAATTTGGAAATCAAAATTTTGTTGAAGACTCTATCGAAATCTTTCGATATGTCTAGCGCAACAGCAAAAGATTCACTGAAATGCCGAAGGGCGGAGGACCAAGAGTCAGAGAGAAGGGAAAGAAGATCACCAGTAGAGCGTTTCTTACGAAAGCCATACTGGCGATCAGAGATAAGATTAGAAGAATTGAGATGTTTCCAAATCTTCCTGTTAAGGAAATATTTGAAAACTTTAGAAAGAACGGAAGTTAAAGAAATGGGACGATAGTTAGAGGGTTGAGAGGGGTCCCCTTTCTTCGGCACAGGTTGAATGAGCGCACGTTTCCAGAAAGAAGGGAAAGTTGAAGTAGAAAGACATAAATGGAAAAGTTTACCAAGTCAGGGTGCAAGCTCAGAAGCAGAAGTTTTGAGAACCACAGCAGGGATACTATCAGGACAGTAAGCCTTCTTAGTGTTATGCTCTGAGAGGGCAGAAGTGACGTATTTAGAAGAAATTATAATTTTAGGCATAAATGAGTTTGAGGGGGTTAAAGGAGTAGGAACAGCTCCGGAATCGTCTATGGTTGAATTGGAAGCAAAGGTTTGAGCGAAGAGTTCAGCTTTAGAGGAAGGAAAAACGGCAGTTGTACCGTCAGAAGATACTAGAGGAGGGAAAGAGGAAGAAGCAAAATTAGAGTTGACATATTTGATAACATTCCAGAAAGGGCGTGAGGAAGTAGAATCAGAAAGATTATTGCATGTTAAACGGAGAAAGGAGTTTTCAATGTTACAGAGAATTGATTTTTCATGATTCCGAGATGAAATATAAGTTGCATGAGTTACTG
>SEYY01019958.1:0-20014 GCA_009176605.1 Armadillidium nasatum
GTAAATGTTGTATACTAACTAATAGGTTTTAGTAGTAGTTGCACAAACTTGCAAGCAGGTCACGAATGTTCCTGGATGCTGAATTTAGGGATTACCGTCGTCTTCAAACTCCAGTAACTCATTTACCTTATATTTCATCCAGGAATGGCGCAAAATCTATTCGTGACACTGAAAACCCTTTTTTCCGTCTTAAATGTTATAATTTTTCTGCTTCACCTTCCTCTCGACCTTCCTAGCATTTTGCAAAAAATGTCAATTGTAACTTTGTTTCTTTCTCTTTCCCTTCTCTATTATCTTCTGACGGAACAGATACCGTTTTACCTTCTACTAAAGCTGAACTCTTCGCTCAAACTTTTCCTTTTAACTCTACCTAAGATGATTCCGAAACTATTCTTCCTCCTTTAACCCCCTCAAACTCATTTGTGCCTAAAATTTTAAGAAATAAAGTAAATGCTCATCTCTTCGGTACCCTGGATGAAAACGTTCTCCTTAGAGGGATCCTTCTTCGTCCAACTGAAAAAAGAAGCATCCAAAAGGTTATCGGGAACTTCAGATATTCTTGTAATGCCGCTCAAATGTTAAAGTTAGATTTTGCTGAGTTTTTTTTGTTTACTTTTATATCTTTACTTCCTTTGCCTCTACCGAAAGTGAGTTTAAAACTAAATTTATAAAACATTATTACTTAAAATTAGATTACCAATTTATAAAAATTTTATATAAATGATGATGATCTCTGTGAGGTAAGGGTTTGGCACTGGAATCTAAGTTTTTTAATTGATAAATAAAAAAATAAAGTTTTTAACAAAACACATCAAAATTGAAATTTTATAAAATAACTTGAAAAAGAATTGATATTTGTGTCAAAATTCGGAATATGTTAGCTTAGGTTTCTGAGTGATAAAATTCTCGAATAAATTACTACCCACGACACAAAGACTATAAACTCAACTTCGACCGTTTTGCGATCTTAACCGTAGGGTCTATTGTATACATCTGATATACGGTAATAAAACACAAATTAAAATAAAAGGTGTATTTAAAATTAAAGAAACTGTTAGGTAATTATGTGGCATGTGACCAACACGGCAAGAAACTATTATTGTTATTATTAGTCTTTAATAATAACTTCATCTGTTTGTTCCTTCCCTATTAGGATCAACGCTTAAGGAAAACCTTGTCCGTTTATACAAAATTTTGAGCTGAAATGTAATTAAATATTTATGAACTTTATTAAGGCATATCAAATGTATATTTACCCTAATGGTTATTTTGATGGTTTGACCTATTTAGGTATTCCAATTGTAAGACAGACCCCAAAATAAGGTGCAAATAGTTATTTTATAGAATTAAGGCTTTGAGGTATTTGGGTAAATGTATATTTTCCAGTAGTACATTATTTTTCATATGTCGAAACTATGAAAACTCTAAAAACAAAACAAAAATAAAAATAAAAATAAAAATAATGAAAATCATTTAACAACACATTATTACTTTAATGCCGTATTATCATTTGCCATTGGCCTACCATGTTACTGTATCAGGAAATTAGAATGACAAAATATTATGAAATGAGAGAAGGATCCAAAGTCAAAATTTTTTTATTATTTGACAGATTGAGCTGAAATTTACAATGCATATGCATTTTTTAAATCTAAGAACTTTTGATTTCTGACGTTTTTCTGAGTTTCTAATGGTTTAAAAGTTATAGGGGGGTCAAAATTCAAAAGAGAATAAATAGAAGTGGTAAAATAGTGGTCAGAATGATCCAAAAACTCCCCTGTACATTCTTAGCCCCAATTTTTATAACATTAACAGAGAACATTTGAGAATATTACTGATATCGATTGATAATTATTAATAAAACTCCAATTTTTTTTTTTTTTTTAAAAAACTATAAAAAGAAAATGATCATTATGTAAAAGTTTTTGTAAGAAAATTTTTTTTTTTTAAATGATTCAAATTTTTATTTGTTTCCAATATGGTGTGCCATTTCTTCTACCATATAATCGTTTGCCCTATTTAGAAATATACTATCTTTTCAGTATCTTTTTTTTACAATGTGTTAATGTTCAATCACTTCTGCACAGGACTAATAAAATATGTTACTTTAAACTAGGGCATCTCTCAAGACTGAAATAGATTGATAAGGATCTACCATACATTGAGGGTATAAGAGCTTAAATGGGGTCCTTGTTAAGGGGAATTAAACAAAAGAACAGTACCGTTACAAACATTTACCATAACTAAGATATGGATTTTATCTTACCTGATATTTACTTTGATGAGTTGCCTCATCAAGTTCAGTTTCAGTTTAGTATCAAACTGAAATTAATTAAACTCGGTAGTTCAAATTCAATTTCAAATACAATGACTCAGAATCAACCTGAAGTCAAATCTTCAAACTTTGTACAGTTCAGTCCTTGCAATAATTATCATTTGGAATCTGAATGCACTGAAACTTAAAAGTCTAATGAGAGAATAAAAGCATATAATGATGATTCCTATACATATTTTTTCTTTGATCCATTATGTTTTATTATTTAATTACTAACTCTGATAATTTCATATGCAATTTATTTAATAAGCTGAATTCCATGATAAATAAATATATAACAACTAAACTGCGTTTTGAAAACAAAATCAAATTATTGATAAAAAAAAAAAAAGTCAGTAATTATAGAGCATGTAAAAGATATTTTTAAAAATTTACCTCGTCATATCAGTGATCTTATTTTAAGATGATTGCAATTCTATTTATTTTAATTTTCAATTAAAAAAAAAAAAATTGAAAAAATAAAAAAAATTTTTTAAAATATAATATTATTTTAAAATTCCAAGAGAGGTTTTTGGCTTAGGTGGAGATTGTTTCTGATTTCTATATTTTTATATCGATATTTTTTATGTTGATATTTTATTTAATCAATATTTTTATACCTACAATTAGCCCTAGGTACTATGTCGTGCAAACGTTCTTGTGTACGTTAGGTCTTTCGGCAAATTCTTGTGTTTTAGGCCTCTTTTTACGGCAATTTTGGCAGTTCAGGTTATGATAAATCGAATTAGGTTCTACTAGAAAAGTAAGTAATAATAATTGTGTGTATGTCTAGTAATAGTACCTCTGGCAACTCTCTTGTTTACGATAGGCTTCTCCGATATTTTCGATTTTCGATATTTTTTAACAATTGAAACTCAGAAACAATCTCCACCTTTACCGAGGTTTTTATTTTCTTCTTTTTCTATTTTAGGTTTGTTAAGTGTTTGGAATTTAATTTCTATTAACTAAAATTAAAAATGAATATCAAATCTGAAAGTGAAATAAAGATGAAGAATTAGACTTGGAATATGACTCTTATCAACAAGATTTTCAGGTGGTATATATATATAATATATATATATATATATATATAATATATATATATATATATATTATATATTCTTGGAAATGCTCAGTTATACATAATCCACCAGATTTGGAGGATCTAAACCTTTTACCCAGGTTAGAGGCCAACATGACGTGATGAAAAGATAGTTGATAGTTTACACATGAAAGGAAGACTGTGCCAGAGATTACAAGTTGAGTACATGTAAGAGGATTGAGAGAGTCACTGAATAAAGTAAACAATTTATGAAAATAACTTCCAAGATATTTCTTTTATTCATGTCTAAAGTTTAGAGGAATTTTTCTTTTTAAAGTTTCTGTAAATTTCATAATATTTAGAAAA
This sequence comes from Armadillidium nasatum, assembly GCA_009176605.1. Lineage (NCBI taxonomy): Eukaryota > Metazoa > Arthropoda > Malacostraca > Isopoda > Armadillidiidae > Armadillidium > Armadillidium nasatum. The sequence continues at coordinate 3,723 of SEYY01019958.1, forward strand.
CCCCAAATAAGTTCAATAAAAATCCACTGATTGGGACTATTATATATATATATATATATATATATATATATATATATTTATATATATATATATATATATATATAATTATATATATATATATATATATATTATTATTATTATTATTATTATTATTATTATTATTATTAGAAGATGTACCGATAGTATCGGTATCGGTATCAGCCATTTTTTTGGGTATCAGTATTGGCTAATATTTCTGATACTCCGATACTTTGAATTCGACTACTAAGTGATGTCTTTACTTTAAAGGAGTATATTCTGTCATGTTTGAATAATAACGTTTTTAATATTTTGTCTTTTCTGCTGATTAATTATTGAGGTCTCTTCTTTCATTATCTTTATTCTTTATATTGTAGCTAGTTAAAGAATCTTCTTGTAAATTGTAATTGTTAAAACATAAAAGCGAGTAGCTAAACTTTGTTAATACTTACTGGAAAATGGAAATGGAATATTTTTTGAATAAACACAAACATAAAAAAGTTATTAGTTTATATTTGCATTTATTATTCCTAAAAGATAATATTTTAATTTATAAAATATACTTGGGCACAACTATGAACCGACCGGGGCCCCGGCCAACCCCGGCCATTTTAACTGACCAAGGCCCCGGACCCGGCCAAAAATCAGGGAAAACCGGGATTGCCAGCAGGGGTTAAAATGGCAAATTATACTTAAAAATTTTTTTTTTTTTTTAAATTTTCAGTCGATTCTGCTGAAACTTTCAGTTATATAGATTTTTTACCGGTAAGAAAAGTCCATTTCTAGCGTTTTCCGAGTCTATTACGATTAAAAGTTTTTTTTTTTTTTTGTTGAAATTTTACCCTTTTTTAATTGAATAGCGGTGCCAAACCACTTTTTAGAATGAGCTGAAAATTGGACTATTTATTTAAAATTAAATGGGATACAAAAGTCTCTAATAGACTTTTTTCCCAGAGTTATAGGAAAAAATGTTATAAGCCAAAAACTGACCAACTATAGAAAAAAATTTTTTGAACTAAAAAAAATCCACCTTTCAGACAAAATTTTTATAAAAAAAATACAACTATGACATTTCCTATTTTTGGTGTGTATAGAGGAGGGGTGGGGCTACAAATTCCTCTATGTACTTTATCGATGACATTCGTTGGTTTTGAGATATAGCCTTCAAAAAGGTCTATTTTTGTCCAAATTTCAAAATTCCCAAAGTTTGAGAGGCTATATCTCGCTTCAAACAAAGAGCATTTAAATATGCACTAAATAAATAGTTGCCCTGTTCCTCTTCTAAACAATATTCACAAATAAAAAAAAAATAGGTAGCGTTTTTTATAAATAATTTTTTCTCCAGAAGGGTATGATTTTTGCAATTTTTTTTCAAGTGCTTATATAACTTTTTTGTAGACGTGATATCAAAAACCTATTCCCACCAATGCAAGAAATTGGGGCAAAGGTATTCAGCTAAATTTTCAGCTCATGTGGACCAGTGGTTTGATCCAGTTATTCATTTTTTTCAACTTTGGGTCCAAATAAGTTTCAAACCGTTATAGACTCAAAAAAATGCTCGAAATCAACTCAGAACTTCGGGAAAAAATTCACATACTTTGAAAATTTCAGCTCAATCAGTCAAATAATAAAAAAAAAATTCAAACAAAATATAAGAAAATTAAGATTTTTTTCTTTCTGTTTCTTTTGACCGCTCCTTTTCTGCTAGTAATGTTTCATCTTTGTGTTTTGATTTTAGATACTCCAAAAAGATTTGGTTGAAATTTTTTACTTGTAGCACCCGGAGGTTCTCTTTAATTTTCTGACTGCAGATGTTAACATTTAGCTATTTCGAGCCTATCCTGTAACATTGTAAAGTATTCAAATACTGCAGAAGCTGATCTTTTAGCCATATTGACTGAAAGTATAAACAAAATAATAATTTTTAAAAAATGCAGCTAAATGATACAAGTTTGATACATGGCAATAAAATAACAATGATATGTATAAATATAGGTTAAATTGAAAATTTTATATCTTACATTTTTTCAAACTTTACCTTAGGGTCTTACTTAAGTAAACCTGTTGAATCACTATTATGAATTAGAATATTTTTTTTTTTAATTTTTGTACTTTTTTTAAACTTTAACTATACAAAACTGTAATTTTTTGAATTTTTTTTTGGAGAAAATGCATATAATCATTAATTTAAGTGAATGTTGGCTATTCTACTCCTTCCTTACAATTAAATAAACCTTATATCTAATTACAAATTAATTAATTACTAATTAATTACCTCTTTACAAATTTTAACAAACCCCGGCTAGAACCCCGGCCCCGGCCAAATTCCAACCCCGGTCGGTCCCTAGGCACAACCAAATATGAAATACATGACTAAGTTTTGGTTGTACAGGAAGTACAATGCCTAGCAGTACACAAATTTTATATATATATATATATATATATATATATATATATATATATATATATATATATATATATATATATATATATATATATATATATATACTGTGAATTTCTTATAATAATAAAAGTATCGGTATCAGCACCTAAAAATGTAGAGTATCGGTTTGGGCCTCTTTACTGGTATCGTTACATCTCTAATTATTATTATTATTATTATTATTATTATTATTATTATTATTATTATTATTATTATTATTCTAGAGGAGTTTGAGATTCATATTTTCTACAAAGAGCTGAAATGCAAAGTTTGTGATGGGGAATTCTATTCCATAAAAACTAAGAAAAAGTGGCAAAAATTTTTTGTTAACTCTACAACCTTTGGTCACAATTTAAGTTACTTGTTAAGTTTTTAAATAAGGAAACAAACTATTCTGTAAATATTATTTTTAGCTTTTGTAATTATGTAATTTATAGATGCTTTTTGAAAATAACATATTCTTTTAATAAATTAAAATCTTTTGACAATAAAATTTTTCAACATTTTACACTATGGTCATTGTCTGTACTTCAAACAGTTGTTTTAATAATCCATGTGGCGAGTTTTACAGATTCTAAATCCTATTAAAACTTTTTCCAAGTTTCTTTGACTTCTTTGTCCATTTGTGGGTTCCCTTTCTAATTTACTGACCAACTTTCTTTTTTCCAACACCTGATGATCTTGGAATGTTCTTAGGATTAATATTTACAATCCAACCCATACTTTTTTAAATCAATGCTATCTTCCTATTAACCAGAGTAGAGTTGGCTTCTATTTGATTGTCTTCAAACTTGATTACCTCCCTTCATGGATCTTTATCACACTTTGGCTTGATTTTGGTTGTATTACATCCCAGTAAGCTTAATCAAATTCTTTGTTATTTCAGATTTTTTCTGATAATGAATCAGACATCACTTTAAAAGCAGAAGACATTAAAATTGAAGAGTTAGATGAAAATGTATCTATAAAGTCAGAGTTGACTGAATCAGAGAAGGAATCCGTGTTAGGAGAAGGACTGGTTAACAATGGTGTCATAAAATCCGAAAATGTGATGATGATTGAGGAGAAATCTTGTGGTCAGCACTCAAAGGTATGTTGATTCAAATGTTATTCATTACTTAAGTTATAACAAGCTATTGAGTGGAAAACCTTTCTTTATTATTATTATTACTATTATTATTATTATTATTATTATTATGGATAATAAGTCAACTTCATTTTTAGAAATTTATGGCTTTGAAAAATGTTTCTTTATTATTGAAGAAAATAAAAAAAATTGAAAAGATTATGAAAGATAATTTGAATCAGGTAAAAATGTTTCCTGTTTGGGAGTAACTCTGACTCTCCTCATGCAATTCTTCACAAGGATACCTTCATAAAATTCCTTAAGTCACATGTTACTTATATTTCATTTCAGAATTGTGCAAAATCTCTCTAATACATTTATATGTACAGTCTTCAACAGAAGTTCGTTCCTATTAAGCTGGAAATAAATATTTATATAAAATGAAGATCATTTCAGGTTCAGCCAATCACAGTTCAATTAAGCCCCGCTCAATGTTTTTATTTTCTTTTTATTCAAAATAGAGCTTTTATGAAATGATCTCCATTTTATATAAATATTTATTTCCAGCCTAATAGGAACGAACTTCTGTTGACGACTGTACATTATAATTTCATTTAAAGATTTTTTTGTTTTGTTTTTATTACGTTCGAATTCGACAAGCTTTTTTTTTTAACCTTAATCTAGGAAGAAACCTTTTTATAGAGTTTCTCTCTTGAGATTGAACCCAGGCCCTTTAATATTGATTCAGATTCGCTACTTATATTTTAAATTTTGTTTGTAAACCTTAATTGGATAAAATGAATAATATGAATAAAGAATGATCAGTGGTTTAATCTCACAAAGTAAAATACAGCTTAATTAATCTTATGCAACCAAATGAAATCTGTTAATTAAATGTCATTTTAAATTTTGTTAATAAATCCTAATCAGATAAAATAAAAGATGTAACTGTAAAGGATTGTATAACAATCTGAAAAACTTAAAAAATAAATTGTCATATGTAAATTTCCCAAATTAACTTTTATATAAATAATTTGTTAAATTTTATCACATTTATTGATTTAAAGGATTAACAGTGCCCATCTACAATCATTGCTGAAATAAAAAGATATTAAGAATTTCCGAAGATAAAGCAAAATAAATGTATAATGACCTAAAAAAAAGTTTGAAACATTACATTAAGAGCAATAGAAAGTTAGAAAAGTTTCAAAATGAGGGGCTTATGCCTCCTTCCAATAAGATGGGTGAAACTGGAAGCCCCTCCCCTCTCAGATGTAAGAAGAGTATTACTCTATATAAGGGTTGATAATACTTTTATACAGTCAGAGTAACTACACAAAAGAAAGGAAAAAATGTCTGAAGGTGAAGAGAAGTGAGAGAGCTTCTTTGATGTCACCTTAGAAACACTTTCTAAACTTTTGTTTCTTTTTCTTCACACAAACTATTTTATTAAGAAGTGAAAAATGAGATTTTTGAAGTGTTTAAGAAATTTAAAGTAAAATATTTTTGGAAATATCTCATAATTTTCTCAGATTTTTTTTATTGTCTTTGTATCAGTATTTTTTATTTTTTATTTTTATTTTTTTTTAATTCTTATGAATGTGATTATCCCTCAAAAGAGGAATTTGTTTCTTGCTTTGTTAGTGCCCTTTAGCTTGACTTCTTTTAAATGGTTTTGTATCCATAAAGTTACTCAAATTGTTTTTCAGAGCTTTCCTCAAATTGAATCAGAAATCTCTTTACCAGGAAGTATAAAGGAAGAATTAGATCAAACGACATCTTTTACTATAAAGTCAGAGGCAGGAGAATCAGAAATAGAATTTGGGATTGATGAAGAACAGCTCAAAAATAAGGTCATAAAATCAGAAAATCCTTCAATGATCACAAAGTTTAATGCTCCACATGTAAGGGTATATTAAGTCATTTATTATTATTATTATATTATTATTATTATTATTATTATTATTATTATTATTATTATTATTATTATTATTATTATTATTATTATTATTATTATTATTATTATTATTATTATTATTATTATTATTATTATATTATATGTAAGGGTATGTTAAGTCATTTATTATTATTATTATTATTGTATTTGTGTAATTATTTCTATTATTATTATTATTATTGTTATTATTAATGCAATTTCTATTATATTATTATTATTATAATTATTATTATTATTATTATTGTCATTTGTGTAATTGTTTTCTACCCAAATTAGAACAGGTGGTTAATTAAGGGAGGGAGTAGGATGCATTACTTTTCGTTTTATTATTATTATTATTATTATTATTATTATTATTTATTATTAATCCAATTTCTTTTATAGAACTTTATGAGCGTGAAAAATGTTTCTTTGTTGCTAAATAAAGTAAATGAAAAGGGTTTAAAAGCACATTTTGAATCAGACGAAGAGGAATATTTTGCACAAATTTTGTCGTCAAAATTTCCTTTATTGCTTCTCAAGAAGTTCAGTTACAAGGAATTAAAGGTAAAATATTTTATAAACTTATGAAAAATTATTATTATTATATTATTATTATTATTATTATTATTATTATTATTATTATTATTATTATTATATTATTATTATTATTATTATTATTATTATTATTATTATTATTATTATTATATTATTATTATTATTATTATTATTATTATTATTATTATCCCCCTCATGTAGTAGACACTTTGGTGTCTTTGAAGAGCTTCCTTCCACCCCTTTTCTTTTCTTATTTTATTTCTTTCCCTCCTCTTCAGTTACTATTTCAATTACCTTTATTTTTATTATTTTTATTTGTATTATTCTTAATTTTCTTATTATTGTTACTCCTATTCTCATCCTTATTGGTTTCTTGTTTTGTATCAAAATTATTCTTTTATTATTTCTATAATTTTATTTTTCTTCCATTTATATTCCTTCTTTCCCTTTCCTTTCTCTATGTACTGTGGTACAAATTACTACTGAACTCAATTTCTCTGGGAGTTTCCCCCATCTCCTGGTTATGCCGCTTTTACTGCGCTGGTCTTGTGCCCACCTCAATCTCCTTCCCTTGTGGGTGAGTGTACAAGTGAAAAACTGGTATTTCTCGTCTTTGACCAGGCCGCCCATTGTAGAGGACGCGAATCGTGGCTAACCACCAAGGAGACTATCCTGCACTTGCGTGTAAATCTCGTTCATCGCGTAACGTGCCTTATGGTACATGGAAGGGACCCGGTCTCTTTAGTTTCGTGGGGCTTTTCCGAGGCCATACCCACTTGCCGCATGAAAGGGTGGAGGTTACAGGGAGGGAGAATTTCTGAGTTCTAGAAAACGGGTGGCCGTGTTTTCAGCTGCAGTGCTACCGGGGTGAGTATAGCATTACGTTCATTATTATTATTAAACTTCTGTCGTCAACACCGTCAGTGTTGATGACACACAAGATTTTTTCTTATGGTTGCGTTTAACTTGAAAAGTTACATTTTAAAGAACGGCGAACACCCCCCCCCCTTTACCCAGCATCTCTTAAAGCCAATAATACGCAGGAGTGTCATAGCCCTTTCTGATGTGGAGATCCCCGAATCCCGAATTCCTTCTGCTATTCCCACGATGGGGAGGACGCGCTGATTCCACCTCGAATAATTATGAATATAGATACAGAATTTTCTACCCTCATGTCTCCTGCTCCCTCTGCCTCTTCTTAAATTAGGAAAGGTGTCAAATGCTTTTGTCCCCTTCGAAATCAAAACCGACGTGTAGCCGCCAACTAGCTTCGTTTTGGTTCTCTCATCCAGGGTATCGCTGGATTCCCTCAGTATTTTCATTTGAGTTCCAACTTGACTTCAATTGACTGCACATAAATTGCTAGTCTCTGACATATGCAGTGTGTCTAGAATCTCTGTAGCGACCATCTTTTCTCACTGGTGGCTCAGATGGAGACGTTGACACTAATGATGCGTTCGCCAAAACTGCTGCTGCTCCTGAGTGTTATGTTGTTACCGCCGGATTATTTGGACCGCCCATTGACAGCATCTTTGGAGAGAATTCTTTCTCAGATGCTGGTTATGGCTCCACTGTTACTCGTCAAACTCGCCGAATCTCTCTCTTTCGTGACTTTCTCCTTCCCCTTTGATTTGAAACTCTCTCAGGCTGGGAACGACTCTTATACTTAACCCGCCGTGAAAAAGGAGTTAAACCCACAAAGGAAGCTTAACCTATATCAACTATCGTCACGGATAGGTTCATTGATTAGCTCACCATCACCTCCAACATGGTATTGTCGTTGCAGATGTTGGCATCATGGGTCCTCATTGTTTATATGAGAGTGTTGTTTCTGTTAACTTAACCTTAATCCGTTACATTTCTATAAGCTCGAAAACCTTTCAATTAAGATCACAAATTTTTTTGGAGAAATCTTTAAAACATGACTTAAAACAGTAATGAATGACATTTTATGTATGCAAATAATATTTAGTTACCGTTAACCATTGTTTTTCATTTACTTTTGAATTTTTTTTAAGTAGCCACTATATATATATATATATATATATATATATATATATATATATATATATATATATATATATATATATATATATATATATATATATATATATATATATATATATATATATATATATATATATATATATAAAATTATCAATTAATGTGAATTTTAGGAACTATTTTGCTGGATAATTAAAACTGGATATCCAGTATCTGGTTTTGAAATTTTTGCAGACACTCTGTATCCGTCATCCGGTTATCTGGCAAATTTACTCTCCGGCCCATACCTAGTTACGACATCCCTTCTTGACGAGGTTCTCCTTTGTGTAGCCTTCTGATCATTCGCATTAGTTGTGTCTACTATTTTTGATTACCTAAATGTTTCTCTAAACGCCGTATTACCTTACACTTACGACGAGAATTGTGCATTGTGGTTATACCAGCCCCAAATTGGTGTTTAAGACCTTCTCTGTCGGTTTTGAAATCCAACCGCCACCGAACCCTACTCAAAGAAGCTGACTTTTCCTCTCGCTTCACGACTCATGCAATCTGTTGTGGTTTTCACTAAAGACTCCAAAACTAACGATTGGGTAGTGCATTGGCTGTATTTCTAGATCGTACCCTATCACATACCCTTTCTTCATATTTGTTAATATTCACGGCAGAGTTGGTGTCTCCAAGATAGCAACTCTCAATACTGACGAATCGTATATGATTATCTTATTCTAAAAGCGCTCTCCATCCACTTCATAATAGACCCTCCAAATACTCTTTGGTTTTTGCCTTCAGAAGTTCCTTGTCTGGTTCCATATTTGAAAGAAAATGTTGGAAATTGCTGAGTTCCATCACATGTTGGTGTCCCAGGTAGCGAGAATGCTGACAAGAGCAGCTCTAGTGGCAAGCTACTTCAATGAAATAGAGTCGGTCTTACCTTTCTGCTGAGCTTGTCCGGGGATAAATCCTGGTTACCGATTACTACGTCATTTAGGGACCGACCGGGGATGGAATTTGGCCGGGGCCGGGGTTCTGGCCGGGTTTCCTAAAATTTGTAAAGAGGTCAAAAGCACTGAAATTTATGGTTAAGAAAATTAGATATAAGGTTTATTTAATTGTAAGGAAGGAGTAGAATAGCCAACATTCACTTAAATTAATGATTATATGCATTTTCTCCAAAAAGAAAATTAAAAAATTACAGTTTTGTATAGTTAAAGTTTAAAAAAAGTACAAAAATTAAAAAAAAAAATATTCTAATTCATAATAGTGATTCAACAGGTTTACTTAAGTAAGACCCTAAGTAAAGTTTGAAAAAATGTAAGTTATAAAATTATCAATTTAACCTGTATTTATACATATCATTGTTATTTTATTGACATGTATCAAACTTGTATCATTTAGCTGCATTATTTAAAATTTTATTTTTTTTTTTTATACTTTTCAGTCAATATGGCTAAAAGATCAGCTTCTGCAGTATTTGAATACTTTACAATGTTTCAGGATAGGCTCGAAATAGCTAAATGTTAACATCTGCAGTCAGGAAATTAGAAGAGAACCTCCGGGTGCTACAAGTAAAAAAATTTCAACCAAATCTTTTTGGAGTATCTAAAATCAAAACACAAAGATGAACATTCACTAGCAGAAAAGGAGCGGTCAAAAGAAACAGAAAAGAAAAAAATCTTAATTTTCTTATATTTTGTTTGAAATTTTTTTTTATTATTTGACTGATTGAGCTGAAATTTTCAAAGTATGTGAATTTTTTCACCAAGTTCTGAGTTGATTTCGAGCATTTTTTTGAGTCCATAACGGTTTGAAACTTATTTGGACCCAAAGTTGAAAAAAATGAATAACTGGATCAAACCACTGGTCCACATGAGCTGAAAATTTAGCTGAATACCTTTGCCCCAATTTCTTGCATTGGTGGGAATAGGTTTTTGATATCACGTCTAGAAAAAAGTTATATAAGCACTTGAAAAAAAATTTGCAAAAATCGTACCCTTCTGGAGGAAAAAATTATTTATAAAAAACGCTACCTACTATTTTTTTTTATTTGTGAATATTGTTTAGAAGAGGGCAGGGCAATAATATTTATTTAGTGCATATTTAAATGCTCTTTGTTTGAAGCGAGATATAGCCTCTCAAATTTTGGGAATTTTTGAAATTTGGCCAAAAATGGACCTTTTTGAAGGCTATATCTCAAAACCAACGAATGTCATCGAATAAAGTACATAGAGGAATTTGTAGCCCCACCCCTCCTCTATACACACCAAAAATAGGAAATGTCATAGTTGTATTTCAGTTTTAAAAAATTTTTGTCTGAAAAGGGGGATTTTTTTAGTTCAAAAAAATTTTTTTTTTCTATAGTTGGTCAGTTTTTGGCTTATAACATTTTTCCTATAACTCTGGGAACAAAAGTCTATTAGAGACTTTTGTATCCCATTTAATTTTGAATAAATAGTCCAATTTTCAGCTCATTCTAAAAAGTGGTTTGGCACCGCCATTCAATTAAAAAAGGGTAAGATTTCAAAAAAAAAAAAAAAAAAAAAAAAAAACTTTTAACCGTAATAGACTCGGAAAAACGCTAGAAATGGACTTTTCTTACCGGTAAAAAATCTATATACACTGAAAGTTTCAGCAGAATCGGCTGAAAATTAAAAAAAAAAAAAAAAAAATTTTAAGTATAATTTGCCATTTTAACCTCGGCCGGCAACCCCGGTTTTCCCTGTTTTTTGGCCGGGGCCGCGGCCGGGGTCAGTAAAAATGGCCGGGGTCGGTTCATAACGTCATTCTCAAGAAAGTTTTTACCAACTGTTGTACCAACTGTTGGCAGAGATATTGGGTGGGAGGAAGACGTACGAGGAACCAAACTTCGAAGAGTGAAACCCTTAGTTGGTAAATGGCCCTTCAGGTGCCGCCTAAGTCTTCACAAGGTTGTTATCTTTGCCCTACTAGCATTGGTCACATTCATCTGACACAGAATCACATGTCGAAGGAGGTCCCCTTAACCTGTGTTTTGTCACTCCCATGTTCTTTCAATTCACCATCTCCTTATCGGATGTACCGCCCTAACGGCTTCCAGAAACAAATTCTTTCCTGATTTGCCGATCATTCCCCTTGATGACCGTCGGTTGCACATTTTATCAGAATCTCCAACATTTCGATCGGACTTAATCTGTGCATTTCTACGGGAACTAAATCTTCAATTTATAAAATTTAACATGCTTCAGTTTACGATGTCTTGCATTTAGTTTAGGTGCTGTCCCTGCTGTTGGATTTCCGGCCAGGTATTTCCGCTTCCCAGTGTGCAGTGACAGCGCCTCTACATACACTCAAAAAAATTTTTTTTATTTTTATTATTATTTTTAAAGTTATGAATGGTAAATTAAATTTTTTTTTATTTATTTTTTTATTTTTTATTTTTTTTGAAATTTTGGTAAGTTAAAAAAAATGGATTTTTAAATTTTAAACCATGAAAGGGGGGTATATTAAAATAGAAAATAACCCTTGATTACAAGCCAAATAAATCAGCTTCATATATCTGTAATATCTGATAGTTTTCATATTTATTTTTATAGAATCAAAAACTGTCTATTGAACTTCCTTTAAATTTCTAATAAATCAAAATACAAAAAGTCTGAGTTATAGTTTCATCTAAATTCTATCATGATCACAATTCCTCTCCCACATATCAAATATTTTGCTAAAATATATATATATATATAATATATATATATTATATATATATATTATATATATATATATAATATATATATATATATATATATATATATATATATATATATATGAAATTTTTATTCAGTCATTGTAACTCATTTTTAAAAATTGGATGTGCGACATTTTTGTTAGATGATTTTTTGATCATTTTTAGAGCATGTTAAGATTTGCACAATAGAGAGTTTTCCAGTAATATACCAAAATAATAGATTTTTTAGTTAGCTCATTCTTATTTAACTCATCTAACATGGCAGTTGTGTTCTCAAATTTTTTAACTGATATTTGCAAGAGAATTATTTGTAACCCCTCAAAAAATAATAATAGTCTATTATTATTATTATTATTTTTATAACTGAAGAGAGTGTTTTCTAATAGACTTAATTATAATGATTTACCTACGTGCAAGTATTTTATTTAAATTTTAGGAAAAATCAAAATTTATAAAAAAAAAATTTAAAATAAATATTTTAACATTTGTTAACATAAATATAAAAAATTTATTTAAAAAATGCCATGTAAAAGTCTAAAAACAAATGACAGCTACAAAAATGGACTCGTTTACATTGTTGACATTTAAATATTTAGTTAGGACAAAAGAAGTCTTCTTTAATCTTAAGAAAATTTTGATGATGATGTTATTTTCTTTTGAAAATTGTGGTGGACATGGCGCTTCAAGTGTCTAATAGAACACCATTTTTATTCTTGATTTTTAGAAATTTTAAAAATTTAATAAAAATGGGACAAATAAAAGATATTAATAAAAGTTTTTAATTTTTGTCAACATTCTTAAAATCTTTTTCATTTGTTTTGTACAGAGTCTTATCAATGCTGCTGAAGGAGAAAAAGATTTTGAAGTGAAAAGTACTTCAAAAACCAAACCTCAGAGAGCAGAAGTGCATCAACAAAAAATAAAAAAGTATCGTCTGGAAAACCTCAATTGCAGATATTGTAATTTTAGTTTTAAAAGCAAAGATAAAAAAAAAATTTAAAAACACACACAAAAAAAAGTTAAGTGCGCTCATTGCAGTTATCATGCAATTTTAATCGTATTAAAAACATTGCTTATCACAAAATATAAAGTTGTATAAATGTTCTGATTGCTCATTGAATGTAATCAAAAGAAACTTAAAAGAGCAAGCTTATACACAACGTAAAATTATTTAAATGTTCTACTGTCTTATAATGTAATCAGAAGGAAGTTAAAAGACACATGTTTACACACACAAACGTGAATTATTTAATGTTCAGACTGTTCCTATGAATGTAATTATAGAGGAAACTTAAAAAAACACATGCTTACACACACAACGTAAAATTATTTAAATGCTCTCACTGTCCTATGAATGTAATTATAATGGAAAGTTAAAATTCACATGCTACACACACAAATGGAAATTTTTAAATGTTCTGACTGTTCCTATGAATGTAATCGTAAACATAATTTAAAAGCACACATGCTTACACACTCAAATGAAAAACCATTTAAATGTTCTGACTGTTCCTATGAATGTAATTATAAGGAAAAAAAAAAATACACAAAAAAAAAAAAAAAAAAATTTTAAATGTTCTTACTTTCCTATGAATGTAATCATAAAGTAGCTAAAAAGGCACAAGCTTAAGCTTAAAAGAAGAAGAAAGTTGGGTGTAATTTTTTTTTTTTTTTATTTTTTATAATTGTATTAAACCCGAGGTGAAAAACCTCACGTTAAAGCTGGTTTTAAAAAGAAATGCAAGATCATTTTATTCTTTTGTTTAACTTCAAGCAATATTGTAGCACTTTTTTTGTTTATGTAGTATTTATATTAATGTTTTTAATTTTCTATTAATTAAATATTATTTCAGCATTGATAAATATCTTTTTTAATTTAAGTATATTTCCTCTATAGTTTAAATCACAAATCACGCTTTAGTTTTTAATGTTAACAAAAGTTTTTCTTTTCATGAAATATTTCTGCTTAAGTAAGGTCCGGACTTTTTTATTTTTGGAATAACTTTTAATTTTAAAAATAACAATACAATTTTGGAACTTTACATAATTGGAGAGATACGCATTTTTGCATACTGAAAATTTCTGTAGTATCAGTGATTCGAAGGCCCACAGACCCTCCTTTTATTCGATGCGACACCCATGTCACTTAACCAATCTTGCCCAAACTTTCAGGAACATTTCTTTTCAATATATTTTGTCTTAATAATTTGAATAGATTAAAAAAAATGTTCCTTTGTTTTTATCTTGCTACTGTAGTATCAAAAAATAATAAATTTTAACCGAACTTAACAAAAGTTGACATTTTACAACTGTGGCTCCTGCAGGAGTTTTGTTTAGTCCTAATTAGGTTTTTTGTTACCTGTATTACCAGTTATTATGCAGGCACATTGCTTTACAAAACTGATGGTAAGTGATATAGGGTTGGTGCCACCGTATCTTTGCATCCGATTTGCCCATATGCATGGTCTATTTTCTTCATTAATTTATGCAACATTCGCGTTGTTCAATGCAATTTCCGGTTATTTGTACTGGAATATTTATAAATATTGATGATATATGATTTAACACCACCTACTTCTTTTAGAAAATTGTATTTTTCATGGTATGACCTAATGTTCTTCCTAAAATGTTCCTATAAAATCACTCATTTTTCATTAAATCATTCAGAGTATCATCAATTTTTATTTCTCCTGGATGCGTATTAAAATTATTAGTATTTTTAATGATGAAGGATTCTAAAAACTTTCTATTGTCATTGTTATGGCACGGGATTAATAATTATGCTGAATTCTTATTATGTCATTATTTTACTCTCTCTGTTGCTGTTTAAGATGTGGTGACCAAAATTCCGCATTGCAACAACATAGAGAGAAAAATAATCACACAATTAATATGAATTCTGCAAATTATTAATTCCTTGCCATAACAATGACAATAGAAAGTTTTTAGAATCCTTCATCATTAAAAATACTAATAATTTTAATAGGCATCCAGGAGAAATAAAATTTGATGATACTCTGAATGATTTATTGAAAAATGAAAGATTTTAGAAAAAACATTGCAAGAAAAATGCAATTTTCAAACCAACAATATAAAAAATTTTTTTCAGTCTTTGAGTCTCTTGAGAATAACTTCTTTTTCTTTCACTTTCCTATTGCTTGAATAAAGATCGGTGAGAGATCGAAAGCTTGGTTCTGGTTTAATAGATTCCTTATTTTTTACTATTGTTACTTCGTTTAATTTTTGTTTTGTTTTTGTTCTTATTGTTTTAAAAGTTTTGCTATAGGTAGATAATAGGGTTTATTGATGAAATATATATATATATATATATATATATATATATATATATATATATATATATATATATATTATATATTATATTATATATATACCTGTTTCCTCCTGGTCATTCCTTATGAGAAGGGTCACGTTGCTTCCAGAAACTCTGCCACATCCTCCACCTGTTTCCACAAACTTCTCAGAGAGGAGTAATGATAGTGAGTTGTGTATTATGTAAGGGAGGGACTCCTCAGGAGGAGGTGCTCAGTTGTCTCTAGTTCTTGTAATTATCTCAAGCAGATGGGGACTTTAGGTTTTGTATTTTGAATCTATGTTTGTATTCTTGTAGGTTTGGGTGGTGACCCGACCTCAATTTGGCTGTTGTAGTTATTTAATATTAATATATATATATATATATATATATATAATATATATATATATATATATATATATAATATATATATATATATATATATATATATATATATATATTACACATAACCATTGATCACGGGCAGAGCCCTATTCAATGAAAGGGTATTAGATCAAAAAGAGAATAAAAAAACCACTTCAAGTCTCACCTAACGCAAATTTCGTAGGAGAGCACAAACTTGAGCTTTAAAGTAGCTGAGATTAAATTCGTCTGAAAACAGATGATAGAGAATTCCACAAAATAGAGGTGGCTGGAAAGGAAGACGCATCCCAACGGAGAAGCCTGGGGTTGCCTATGTCCATAAAAAATTTATTTGCAGACAGTGCATCCCTTGTGCTACGAGGCTGTCGTAAAGGAAGAGGAATTCGAGTGGACAGTTCCCTCGAGTATTTGCCGCTGTAGTACCTATAGAAAAAGGGTGAAGTGAATTAGAAGAGCGGAACAATTTATGTCTTTTAGCCTGAGCCACTTCAAATATGAAAGCAGTACTCCGTAAAAGGGTGGATGAGGCCCATGTATAATTGGAGTAACTGCGAAAAAGTAAAAAAACTCCGCCTAAACCAAACTTCCTGCTTCATGATTTGAGGTTTCCGAGACATTTTATTTATGTGAAGACGTCTTTGCGAGCGAGATTTCAGGTAGTTGAGTTTTTAAAGTGTTGAATTTCACAAGGTTAAGAAGACCCTACTGGAAAATTCTATTCAGATTAGAAAGAATGAAATCGGAAAGATGATGACGAGAGGCAACTCTAGATAGAAAAGAAGGAGCAGATTTGAAATGAGTAGAAGAATGAAGAGTCGAGTCATCTGCATGTGATTGGATAGGGTTAAATGAGCA
>SEYY01019959.1:5000-10000 GCA_009176605.1 Armadillidium nasatum
TGTTAATGTTTTTTTCAAAAGTGTCGGCCCTTTGACCTGTCGATTACTTTTCCTGTCGACGATTTGGGGTAATCCCGAAATCCGACAAGCCAAAAACAAAATTTTCTCACTTGTCCAAAACGTCGACAACTTTTTTTGGTAAGGTCAAAGGGCCGACAACTTTTTTTTATAACTCGTCCAAATCGTCGACACTATAAATCGATATCGATTAATCGAAAGATATATATCATCATCACTCACGGGTCGGGGGGTACGGGGGTAGAGCCCCCTTTAGACAAATGTTCGTGTGCCATGCATCTACTAAAATAATATATTAAATATTAAGAAAATATATACATAATTATTATAATAATAAAATTAAAAAAAATAGGTTTACATATTGATTGTATCGATATAAAAAAAAATACGATGTTGGTCAAACAGTCGACACATTTTTTTTCACATGTGGCCAAAACGTCGACACGTTGAAATTGAAAAGAAAGTGACCGACACATTTTTGTCAAAAGTGTCGGCCCTTTGACCTGTCGACTACTTTTCCTGTCAACGATTTGGGTATAGCACCGAAAAAGGTTACAGAGAGAAGAATAGACACTGAAAGAAGAAAGCTTAGAATTCCTATTATTGTTTTTGATTCTATCAAAAAAATCTACTAAATTATCCAAGAAAAGAGTTAAAAGATCACCGAAATGCCAGATAAGATGATCAAACGTAGGGGAGAGGGACAAAATGATAATTAGTCTATTGCTTTTATAGAAGCCATACTAACTATCTGAGAGAATATTATGTGATTTTTAATATTTCTAAATTATCTTTCTTAGGGTAGATTCCAAACCTTTAATAATAATAATATGGTTAGATTTTCCACGATTTCAAATCAAATACGAGTCGCATGAATTACTGAAATTAGTAAACTACTGGGGATTATAGAGAGACCAACTAG
The DNA here is from genome assembly GCA_009176605.1 of Armadillidium nasatum. Classification (NCBI taxonomy): domain Eukaryota; kingdom Metazoa; phylum Arthropoda; class Malacostraca; order Isopoda; family Armadillidiidae; genus Armadillidium; species Armadillidium nasatum. Next base: position 5,941 of record SEYY01019959.1, read on the forward strand.
CGGTTACGCTTTCTTTTACACACTGAGAAACCCCTGAACCAGAAGCAATAAACCTCCAACTAAAATCATATAAATATGACAGTAAGTTCTATAAGTCAACAGAACCAAGTTGCTAAAAATACTTGCTTACGAAAAGAAGGTGACCGTTCAAACTGAAAACTTTCAGGGAACGAAAAATATTAAGACAAGAAAGTAACAGGAAAATCAAAGATGTCTTTGGAATTGAATAGTATGAAAAGAAAAGTCTTAAGTGGAGTCATTTCTAAGGCGATCAGGGTTCTTTTTGTTAAAGAAATAGTGATTCGAAGCAGTAGAGCTTGAAAATCGTTCTACTGCGCCTCACTTTTTTCGGAAGCGGAGTACAGAGTAGCTCAGTGGTAGAGCCTTCTGTACATTGTCTAACTGAAAAATTTTCTCTGTATTATATATATATATATATATATATATATATATATATATATATATATATATATATATATATATATATATATATATATATATATATATATATATATATATATATATATATATATATATATATATATATATATATATATATATATATATATATATATATATATATGGAAGTTACAAAACTCCATCTAGAGTAACATCCGTTTATTTCAACTTTTAAAAGTTAATAAAATGTGATGTGAATTTAATGAGACAAAAACCATGTTTTCTTTCTTCTTTTTAAAAGTTTCTTTTCCCTTCTTTTACCCAAAGAATAATTAATAACTTTCTTTCAAACTCTACAGGAACGAAATTTTAACTATTGTTCACATTCTTAATCCTTACATTGATCGTAAGATAGAAGTTAAGTTCACAGAAAATGAGAAAGGAAGATGGAAGCGTTTCGTACATTAGCGAAGATCTATCTGACCTTCATTTACTTTTAAGGTAAATGTTCATTCCTTTTTTAATGTTATATTAATTAGGAAAGCAGATTTAAGTCTTTTTAATCTCTTAAAGTATATATATATATATATATATATATATATAATATATATAATATATATATATATATATATATAATATATATATATATATATATATATATATATATATATATATATTATATATATATATATATATATCCCCTCTTGTGGGCAAAGGCCAGAGGCCTACCAAATTCCACCGGAGTTGGAAAAATCTTATTCTGATCGAAGGAGGCCAACATATCCAGATATACGGCATTTGAAAGTATGCAAGTCAAAGGAAGTTGAGAAAACAGATAAAGGGAGTGTGTTCCAGACTTTACCAGTAGAGTATATGTAAGATTGAGCATAGCGGTTAAGTCTGGGGTCAGAGAGTTGGACAGAGAAAGGTGATACTGTGTAGAAAGGCGTGTCGCACGATCTCTTCTCAATGGAGGAGGTATGCAACGAGAGAGTTCAGAAAAGCAGTGTCCGTTGTAATAGCGATAGTAAAGAGAGAGTGACGTAACAATTCGACGGGCAGAAAGAGATTGAAGAGAAGTAGTGAGAGCAGGAGAGTTGATGATACGAAAAGCTCTTGACTCCACCTTTTCAAGGAGAGTTGGATGAGTTGACCCACCCCAGATGTAGTTGGATTAGAGGTAAAAGAGAAGGTTAATTTTAGTTTTTAGTGTTACGAAGGATTGATTTTGCACGATTCTGGGATGAAATATAAGTAGCATAAATTTCTGGAGTTTGAAGACAATGGTAATCTCTGAAGACAACATCTCTGCGGGGGATAACGCAAGAACCAAGTTAAACCAAGGTTTGTTAGGTTTAGTAGAAGGGAAAGAAAATGAAATGTACACAACCATACCAGGGAGAATCACCTCGGTAATGCGTTCTGCACACTCCGAGGGACCCCTCCACGGAAGCAATAATCATTCCACTGGAAATCGAAGAAGCACGACCGCAAGTCCGACCAGCTTGCGGCACCGAAGTGCCACAAACGTTTCCTTTCAATAAAAGGGGGTCTTTCTTTCGGAAACTTGAAGAAATAGAAGAGGATACAGAGATAAATAAGAACGTGATCGGAGGAACCCATAGAAGGAAACAGTTTAACAGTATGAGGAGAAGGATTAGAAGTTAGGAAAAGCTCTAGAATGTTGGGTTCATCTCCAAGACGATCAGGGATACGAGTAGGAAGCTTCATCAACTTCTTAAGGTCGTTTTGGATAGCGAAATGGAAGGCATATTCACCAGCTGTATCATGAGAACCAGAAGAAAGCCATTGACGGTGGTGAACATTGAAATCACCTAAGATGATGATTTCAGAGAAAGGAGAAGAAGAAAGAATGTGCTCTATTTTGAAGTTTAAATAGTCAAAGAATTTAGGATATAGTCAGTAGAATTAGGAGATAAATAAAAAGAACAAATGAATTTAGTCATAGAATGGCAAGAGACCCTAAGCCATAAGGTGGAAAATTCAGAAGACTCCAAATTACAGACACGAGAACAAACGACATCGTTGCGCACGTATGCACAACAACCGCCTTTGGATAGGAGGATTGAGGATAGAGATAGTAGGAGGAAACAGAATAGGTTTTGCTATCATAACTCTCAAACATCTGAGTTTCGGTCAGGAATAAGAGGTGAGGTCTAGAAGAAAAGAGGTGATGTTCAACAAAGAGGAAATTTTAGTGCAGAACCGAATATTGCAGAAATTAATGAAAAAAAATAGACCGTGCATCAGGACAAGCCGGCAGCTGTGTCTTGGTGGCACCAAACCCATCACCGGAGGCCATCAACTCCCAATTGGTATCGGGGGAAGGGGTGAAGAGGGGCTATTTTTTGAAGCCGCCCCCCGAGGCTTCTCCGAGGCTACCGAAGTTAACGCCATTATTGATTTAAGAAAAAGGATGTGTTAGTATTAATGTTTTATGAGTGTAAAGGAGAGCCTACTCCGTGTAGAAGAATGTGAGCGCGAAAGGGAACGAACCATTGGGCACCGGGATGAGATGGGAAGTACCCTTAACATCCCGTATAACCAACAGGAGATAATCTCATCGCCTCGGGAGTACTACTTTCCTCCCCCATATATATATATATATATATATATATATATATATATATATATATATATATATATATATATATATATATATATATATATATATATATATATATATATATATATATATATATATATATATGTGTGTGTGTGTGTGTGAATAATTAAATAGTAGTTTCAACTTGCTAATTACTAGGGTTGGGGGATTTTTTTTCTATGAATCGAATTAAAAAATCAGGATTTTTTTTTTTTTTTTTTTTTTTTTTTTTTTTTTTTTTTTTTTAGTTACAAGTCTTTTTTCATTTATTAGTAAGCTTATTTGCCTAAGTAATAATTAATTAGCAAATATAGTAAATAAGTAAATATAATTAGTTAAATAGCTTAATTAAGTACGTTATTTAAATTATAATTTTTTTTAATTAAAAAAAAAAAAAAAAAAAAAAAAAAAAAAAAAAAAAATTATTTAATTTTTTTTTATTAATATTATTAAGATAAATATTAAAAATAATAATAAAAAATATTTATTTTTTGCGTTGGAACTCTCAGTACTTAAATTTTGAAGAAAAATAAAACATTAATTTCTATAATTAGAAAATAAGTAAATTGAGACCGTTAGAATTTTGAATGGAATATTAAATGTAAGTGAATTAGTTCGATTAAATCAATTATTAAAAAAAATTCACGTTGGAAAAAAAAAAAAAGATTTTATGGTAGATTGAGGGCAGGCACATTTCAATCCTGAAGCTTAAAGCTGCTTTTTTTTTTTTTTTTTTTTTTTTTTTACATAATTTTTTTTTTTTTTTTTTTTTTTTTTTTTTTTTTTTTGAATAAGTTTATATTTATAGATACTAGATAGCTTATATTTATTTCCTTTGTTTTTTTTTTAATTAAATAAAATTTGTGATTAATAAGAGTTGTTGCCCACGGTCTTACTCGTACAGCTTGCAAAAATAAATAAATAAATGAATAAATATATAAACAATAATTAAAGTTAAAAATATATTTGTATTAAAATTTTAAAATTAATAAATTTTATATAACTCACCCGCCTTTTACTGTAAATTCTAAAACC
>SEYY01019959.1:20000-27500 GCA_009176605.1 Armadillidium nasatum
ATATATATATATATATATATATATATATATATATATATATATATATATATATATATATATATATATATATATATATATATATATATATATATATATATATATATAGAGATCAGATGTTCTGCTTACTTTAATGGTCTTGTAAGATATCTATTAATGATGAAAGCTTTGCAAATCCTAAACTAATTAAGATGCAGTAAGTGTCTTATGCTTATTTCAAACGAAATAACGTGCAAAATAACAAAGATTTCAAACATGTCAGATTTCTTGCATCGGAGGAGATGCTAATATATGTCGGGGGTTTCGCATAGACTAGAAAATAGTCAAGGTTCATTCAGACAGTATGTGAAGAAGAGTTACATATCAATTTATCAGCAGAGGCTGAGACATTCATCATCATATAATCTGTACCTTGGGGTTAGGTAAAACAAATCTTGTGACGTTCTTTTAAATCGTAACCATTATTGAAAAAATATTTTAAATTTTAAATTTATTTTTTTTTTTTTTTTTTTTTTTTTTTTTTTTTTTTTTTTTTTTTTTTTTATTTTTTATAATATATTATATATATATATATATATATATATATATATATATATATATATATATATATATATATATAATATATATATATATATATATATATATATATATATATATATATATATATATATATATATATATATATATATATATATATATATATATATATATATATATATATATATATATATATATATATATATATATATATATATATATATATATTATATATATATATATATATATATATATATATATATATATATATATGAATATAGATATAGAGAGGAGAGAGAGAGAGAAGAGAGAGAGAGAGAGAGAGCAGGGACACATGCAAAACCCATTCTTTTCGTTAGTGATTTCTATTCACACCTTTTTGAACACACAGATGCACCCTCAGAGTCATAGCTGTTTTTCCAAGGGTAGATATCATAGAAGCCAAGCAAAGATCCCCAATTGATCCGAATAAATTGTCAAAGGATAAATTTAGGTTGATGTGTAAATGTTGGTTGGAAATCATTCAAATTTTAAAACTGAAAATCTTTACGATTGTAGTCAGAGTTTCCTGTATTGATGGAGAACTTATTTCTATCTAAAGAACTAGAGATTAATCTTGGGTAAAAGGAGTTCAAGAATTAGGTAAGGAATTTGTAAGGATGATTAGGAATGTGTGCAGATTTTCTAATCAACTCAGGTACATCGACAAGAATGCTATATTCTTTGGCCACCTTCCCTTCTCCATCAGTACGAATCAAACCACTCAGTGTTGAATCATTTCCACAATTTTGGGAAAAGAAGCAAAATCGCGAAATAATATTATTTATAGTAGTAGGAGGACGTATTTAAAATAAATATCAAAGAAAAGATTCAAAAATACTGAGAAGCATCACATGAATGGAACAAGGCGCCTTACTTATTTATTCAGAAGAAAATTTTGAAATATACTGCAATTAGAAATTATTCAAATTGCTAGAGAATTAATGCTTAAATAAAAGTGTTACATGCAAAAATGACAGGTTAGAATGATGGTGGTTAAAGTAGCGAGGTATCGCACATCCAAAATACCACGAGAGCCACAGATACTGATAAACTGTATAGAAAGACAAAGCTTATTCCAACACCTACCCATACGCTAACCTTTTTTATATATATATATATATATATATATATATATATATATATATATATATATATATATATATATATATATATATATATATATATATATATATATATATATATATATATATATATATATATATATATATACTATGAGAACTTAAATATTCAAAATGACTAAAAAGCAGCCTAATGAACTCCACCCAAACACCCAATATATAAAATAAACAAATATGGATAAATGAAGCAAAATGGCGCTCGTAAAATTAAGATTATTATTTTTTTCGCCCTATTTTTGAAGATGTTTTCTTCGGTCGTGATAAAAATTTTAAACATCTTCTTTAAAAAGGCAAAAAATTTTCTCTCTCAATATAAAATATAAAAAAAAAGGAAGCCCAAAAACTTCAGCAAAACCTGCATACTAATAGTCATCGTGAACGAACAATCTACTGAATAAGATTTCCTTAATGGGTTTTTATAATATATATATATATATATATATATATATATATATATATATATATATATATATATATATATATATATATATATATATATATATATATATATATATATATATATATATATATATATATATATATATATATATATATATATATATATATATATATATATATATATATATATATATATATATATATATATATATATATATATATATATATATATATATATATATATATATATATATATATATATATATATATATATATATATATATATATATTCCAATAGGCTGGTGCCGGTCAGGTTCTACTCCTCCAGGTTCTGTAGTTCATTTTCACGACTGCTCGTCAACCTTTCATTCTCTCTTGTTCGAGATGTATACTTGGTTATTCGAGCAGCTTTTTTGCAGCAGATTTGCTAGTTATATCTCAACAACCTCTCAATGCTGGAAGGTGGCACCCAATATATAAATCATATGATCCACAGTCTTGTATGTGAGCAGATAAGTCTTTGCAATTCTTTGCATTACAGAATAGTCTTGTCGCAAGACTAATAATTCTGACCTCATTTTAAGTCCAAACTTTTATTATATCATTTTATATTGTATTATTTTACTTTTCTTTAATTTCTTTAAATTTGAATTAAATATTTTTTTTTTTCATTTTAATAATGGACAAAGTAGCTTTTTCCATAAATTTTAATGTTTTATTTTCATAAAATTATTTCGGTTGAAAGTTAAACATTTTCCTCTCGCTCATATATATATATATATATATATATATATATATATATATATATATATATATATATATATATATATATATATATATATATATATATATATATATATATATATATATATATATATATATATATATATATATATATATATATATATATATATATATATATATATATATATATATATATATATATATATATATATATATATATATATATATATATATATATATATATATATATATATATATATATATATATATATATATATATATATATATATATATATATATATATATATATATATATATATATATATATATATATATATATATATATATATATATATATATATATATATATATATATATATATATATATATATATATATATATATATATATATATATATATATATATATATATATATATATATATATATATATATATATATATATATATATATATATATATATATATATATATATATATATATATATATATATATATATATATATATATATATATATATATATATATATATATATATATATATATATATGTATATGTATATATATATATATATATATATATATATATATATATATATATATATATATATATATATATATATATATATATATATATATATATATATATATATATATATATATATATATATATATATATATATATATATATATATATATATATATATATATATATATATATATATATATATATATATATATATATATATATATATATATATATATAATATATAATATATATATAATATAAAAAAAAAATAGTAATAAAAAAATTAAAAAAAAAAAAAAATAAAAAAAAATAAAAATAAAAATAAAAAAAAATGAAAAAATAAAATAAAATAAAATAAAATAAAAAAAAATAAAAAAAATAAATATAATATTTTCACTGAAGCAAAAATTTCCTTTTATTAGATTTTCCAGCCTGTTTTCTTGCTGATGTGAAGTTTCTTTAGAAGCAGCAGAATCAACCTGAGATCAGGTGTGAATCATTGAAACCTTGTAAAGCTCCTCCATGATTTTCATATCTTAGACTAATTATTCTTTTAACCTGTTCCTTTAAGTTAAGGATTTAAAATTTAAAACTTATAGCGAGCTAAAATATATATTAATATATCTAATTTATCCGGATTAATATTTATTTAAAATATAATTTAACGATAATTCAATAGAAACTACTACTATTGAATAATAATCAAATGAACTTAAAATCAAAAACTTTTATTTAGCCAAACGAAAGTAAATGTTTTATAATAGTGTTCTAAATACGAGTACAAATTTATCAAAATTTTTGTTTTCTTTTTATCTGAAAAGGGTTTCTGGGATGACAAATTCGTCCTATGACCCCAATGATAATAATAATAATAATAATAATAATAATAATAATAATAATAATAATAATAATAATAATAATAATAATAATAATAATAATAATAATAATAATAATAATAATAATAAATAATAATAATAATAATAATAATAATAATAATAATAATAATAATAATAATAATAATAATAATAATAATAATAATAATAATAATAATAATAATAATCGCTTAGTGTACTTTTAATAGGTTAGAACAATTAATATTTAATGAACTGTTAATGTATACAGTTTTTTGTCCTTAATCATGAAGTTATTAAAATAATTAAAGAAATTTATAACTGGGTCAATATATATATATATATATATATATATATATATATATATATATATATATATATATATATATATATATATATATATATATATATATATATATATATAATATAAAGGATTTAAAATAAATAATAAAAGCTTCAATAAAACCAAAGAATACTATTAAATGAACAATAAAAATTCACCATTAATATTATGAGATAAAATTATTCGAATCTTTAACAGAATTAATTCTAATAAGAACAAACTTTATTCCTTTGAAACAGGAGAATTTGTTTCCTTTTTATTATTATTATTATTATAAAGCAACTTATAAATAGTCAAATTAAAATTCATGACGAAATTTATTGTGGATTTTGACAAGTTTTTAGCTGATTTTTCAGGTTTTTGGAATTTTTATTTTTATTGATTTATTTTCTCCTTAATTTTTTATTTTTTTATTTATTTTATTTATTTCTTTTTTTTATTGATTTTTTTATACAAAGAACTTTTATAAGTTTGTGATTTTATTTTCAAAAGTTTTGTAACTCTGAAAGTCGCTTGAGGTTTATATATATATATATATATATATATATATATATATATATATATATATATATATATATATATATATATATATATATATATATATATATATATATATATATATATATATATATATATATATATATATATATATATATATATATATATATATATATATATATATATATATATATATATATATATATATATATATATATATATATATATATATATATATATATATATATATATATAGTGATTTGCACAACTTAATTTTGAATCCTTTAAACATTTATCGGAAGACCATTCCAATAAAAAATTTTCAAAATGGAAAACGTGACAGGCTTTTTAATATATATATATATATATATATATATATATATATATATATATATATATATATATATATATATATATATATATATATATATATATATATATATATATATATATATATATATAGCATCAAATTTTCACGAGTACTTTAGTACTGTAATACAATTTGAAGGTACTTTACAAAGAATCCAACTTTTTTTTTTTCACATTTTTATTCTTTGTCCTCCAAAAACTCCTTTTGAAAAGTATTTAGAAGAGATTAAGCTTTAGAACTAGTTCCACCAATTGGAATTTGTGCAAGGCTTTATTGAGCATCAGATTTGGACTAAAAGCTTCGTCTTCACGTGAGAAGAGAACAGAAGCAGAGATGAATAACAATTTTCTTCTTTTGTTTCAACTCTCCTTTTAATTTGTCATTTAAATATGCATTCATATAGATGCGCATTCAAATATATATATATATATATATATATATATATATATATATATATATATATATGTATGAACGATACCACTTAAGTATGTAAACAGCCACATTCCGGTATCGTGTATCGATATTGAGGGAAGAGCTTCTTGCATATGCTTTCCGATTTTCCAGACAAAATGTTGCTGCATAGGCCAGTATTCTTATATATATATATATATATATATATATATATATATATATATATATATATATATATATATATATATATATATATTATATATATATATATATATATATAGTATATATGTTTGTGCTCCTATTGAGCGTAATCTTTATCAAAAACAAGATGGCTAAAAATGAACGTAACATTAGTTTATGATTGTTTATTTTCACAGGTCTTAAAACTTTTGAAAATTATTACATTATTGATATTTTTCTTAATTTATATTAAAGTCTCATATTTTATATAATTACTATTAAATCTTAATTACTATTAAATCTGACGTTTCGGTTCATCTGAACCATCATCAAGAGAATCTATATAAAAAATGTTAAGTATAAACAGAGAGCTGCAAATGAAAAGAACACATAATTATTATTAACCACATCATGAAAATTGCACATTTAATATAAGAAAATTAAGAAAAATATCAATAATGTAATAATTTTCAAAAGTTTTAAGACCTGTGAAAATAAACAATCATAAACTAATGTTACGTTCATTTTTAGCCATCTTGTTTTTGATATATATATATATATATATATATATATATATATATATATATATATATATATATATATATATATATATATATATATATATATATATATTATCAGATGAGGCTTTTTAAAAATAATGATTAAAATATGCTTATGAATTTTATATATGATTTATTACTTTAGAGCATTACTAGCATTACTAATGCAGACTGCATCAAATATTAATCTTCTTATATATATATATATATATATATATATATATATATATATATATATATATATATATATATATATATATATATATATATATATATATATATATATATATATAGTTTTTTAGGGAGGGTGAAAGCGCAGTCCTGTGCGATGAGACTTCTCTTCTGAATATGTAATGTTATGGAATATCCCGTTGCAATCCCATATATAAACCTTTAGGCTGCATCTTTACATTCTTTCTTCAGAGGTGTGTCCATAGATTAAGTTGTTATTTCAAACACATACACACACGCACATTGTTACAGAATACATTCTATTTACAACTGTCTAAAATGGCACAATTTGGCATAGTTTATTCTGAGGAATAAGAGGCGAGTCTTCCAAGAATAGCCTCTCCTTCATATCTCCACTTTACCTCGCCACTTTTGGGATTACGGCCTCCGGTGGTGGGGCTAGTGTCGTCACGGAAGTGAAGACTTTTCTGATACGCGGGTTTTTCATCACTAATTTCCTCACATTTCATTCTTAGCTAAGACTCGGATATTTGAATCTTCTCAAGAAACAATATTCATTAATTGGATTGAATGTTGTTTCATTATGATTGGTTCCATGGTCTGTATAGGTCGCATAACCGAGGTGATTTTGTCTGATATGAAAGGTGCATTCCAAAATCGATCACTCTTACAATCTCTATCTTCATTAATC
>SEYY01019959.1:35000-37500 GCA_009176605.1 Armadillidium nasatum
TTGTAAAAGTCTCTCGAGAGAGCGGAAAGGTCTTGGCGAGACTCTTTAAAAAGAATTAAATGAAGTTCTTTACCTTCCGAGATGAGATGTCAGCCTGTAGACGAGGTAGATAAATAGACTGTTTAAAGCAAAAGTAATGGTAAAAGTTTTGGTTTTGCAAAATATTCATGAACGGAATCTGAGAGGTTAAAAATAGAGGAAAAGAGAGTGTGAATTGTTAATAAATTTCTTTTTTGATGACAGAAGATAGAAAAGTTTAAAATTAAATAAAGATTAAAGGAGATTTACCCTTAGAACGATAATGTTTAATAAATAAACATTAATTCGAGTAAAATATTAATGATAAACGGTTTAAATCAAATAAAAACATTATTGAGAATAAAATATTAATGATAAATTGAAAATTAAAATATTTTATTCCTCTAAAAAAGAAGGAACTTTCTAGGTTATTTCTACTTAGGATCCACTAGAGGTATCAAACCATCACTTTCAATCACTCAGTCAACCCTATCTATCAAAACGCCAATGCAATCGCTAAGTATTTAGAGTAAGATGCTAAAAAAATGATGGCAAAAGTAAATGTTACAATCATCTTAAAATTTGAAATTTTAATTTTAATTTAAAATAAATTTAAAATTTAAAGTTTAAAAAAAATTAAAATCATGCAAAATTTAAATAATAAAAATTTAAAATTTTATAATGATAGAGAGATTTTTATTTGTGTCCTACAAATATTTGCGAAATGATAAAATTGGATTTTAGATTAATTGCTTTGAATTTTATTCATAAAATATTTATAGAGCTTTTTATAATTGCTTATTATTAATTTTATTGTTTGTAAATAAACAAAGGATTGTTTGTCATTTATTTAATTTAGACTATATATTGAAATGTATTTTAATGCTTTCTTTTAACAGCAAAACAGCAAATTCACTGCTTCTTTTTAACAGCAAATCTGGTACTTCATTTTTAACAGAAAATCAACTGCTTCCTTTAAAAGGAAATATATTGAGTTTATTTAAAAGCAAATCTGCTACTTCCTTTTAACAGCAAATCAGCTGCTTCCTTTAAAAGGAAATACGCTGAGTCCTTTTTACAGCAAATCTGCTTCTTCCTTTTAACAGCAAATCCGCTTCTTTCTTTTTAAAAAGGAAATTCGCCGAGTCCTTTTTAACATCAAATCTCCTACTTCCTTTTAACCCGTAAATCCATAGTAATTCATAAGATTGAAAAGTAGCAACGATTGTAGAGATTAAAGCAGTTTTGTTTAATTTTTATATTTTTATCGTAACAAAAGTTCCACTAGAGATTTTAAAGACAAAACGAGTATGGAAATAAGATTTGCTGAATTTTGGAAAATCTTCAGTTTTTCTGTGACAAATTTCACTTCTTTTTAGCGTGAATTGAGTACACAATTTTCTAGAAGAAATTATATTTTTGAAAAATGTTGCTCCTTAATGATTTCATAAACTTAGTTAGTTGGCCATGATGTTTTTCCTTTTTTTTTAACTCAGTTACTTAGCAAAATATTTGTGTATTTTCAGCATTTTCCACCTTGATATTTTAATTATTTCTTTTCAACTAATGAAATTGTTATTTAATATAAATAGTGTTTATTCATTAAAAATCTCTGCAAATGAAAGCAATCATCTTAACAATATTTGGTATAAAACCTTTTTACATTATCAAAAAGAGAGAAAAAAATAAATAAATTGATTCTACGATAGTCTTAGATCAAAGTATGGATGTAATAAGTAATGAAATTTTTCCTGTTATAAATTTTGACGTTGGCTGCTACTTCGAAATTCAAATTTCAGTATAAATTCAAATAAGAAATGCGGAAGTCACGTCATCGCATTTTCGATCTTTCCAGTTGAAAGTTAGTTATATCATTTGACCAATGACAGACTGAAATTTCTTGAAATTATGCCATCGTTATCGTTATCATTATCGTTATCGTCATCGTTATCGTCATCGAAACTCTCACAGTACAGTTATTCAAACTTTTATTACCTTTCATTTTTCATTACTTTATTTATACTTTTATTATATAAATTTGTTTCCTTAGCCTTTGGCCATGAAGAAACAATTCTCATATAAGATTCATCATTGCTTTAGAATTTATAGAAAACAAAGCAGAATGAGAGGTAAGAAAGAGTGTTTTGTAAAATACATATTAAAAGAGATTTGTCAAATCAAAGCTTTGTGATGTTCCTTCCGTATTCCCTTTTCCACTGATCAAATATGAAAGAAAATAATAATTTATTACCAGATGCTAAAAGGCTACTTAAAATATTAAATTTTGATTGGTACTGTGTCCTTTAATAGTAATAATAATAATAATAATAATAATAATAATAATAATAATAATAATAATAATAATAATAATAATAATAATTAAAAATATTAGTAATAAAAATAGTAATAATAATAATAATAATAATAATAATAATAATAATAATAATAATAATAATATATAATAATAATAATAATAATGTAA
>SEYY01019959.1:60000-89033 GCA_009176605.1 Armadillidium nasatum
CCAAGATTGTCTAATGTCTAGTCGTTTCTATCGGAAATTATTTTAATTTTTTAAAGTTATCTAATGCCAAAATATTTTTATCTTATAAATTTAATTTTAAACTAAAAAAATGATTTTGTTTTAAATAATAAGTTTTTTTTTAGGATCAAATGTCAGATCTCATTTTATTAAATATCGTTAGTTTTTTATTTTTATACCTGTGGGGAATTACAAAACAGATAAGTAGAAAAGACTTTCTTTTACCAAGAGCAGAATATTGAAAGCACTTTGGTTTTTCATACAGGTTAAACCAGCCAATAACCACCTTTAAAAGGTAAGTTTTAGTGGCTCGTTTACTGGAGGAAAATTGCAAAATTTCTTATGAATAAATTTTCAGTCTCAGATTTATTAGAAAGAGTTGAAGGAACAATTTGTATTTTATTTCTTTAATTTTATTATTATTGTTATTATTGTTATTATTATTATTATTATTATTATTATTATTATTATTATTATTATTATTATTATTATTATTATTATTATTATTATTATTATTATCATAATCATTATTATTATTATTATTATTATTATTATTATTATTATTATTATTATTATTATTATATTATTATATTATTATTATTATTATTATTATTATTATTATTATTATTATTATTATTATTATTATTATTATTATTATTATTATTATTATTATTATTATTAAAAAAGAGATTATTGAAGCAATCATTAATATTTACTGTTTTGGTTTTATTTTACTTACAGGCTTGAGAAAAAGAATATTAATATGTCCTTGTTAGAAATGGAAAGTTTCTTCCCTTTCTCCAATTTTCGATTTTAATATTTGAGTTAAGAAAATACTAACAATAGTTACGGATTGTATCATTATACAAAAGCTTAAAACTGAAACTTTCAATAATTTTAGAAGATATAGTTTCATTTGTTTTGCTTCAATTTTTATTTTAAAGGTGCTAATATATTAATGATTCATTTTATTATTCTTTTGTGATAAAAATATAGTTTAGATCTGTAAATACGAGTAATAAATTATATAGGTATTTTACTTGCTTTTAAAATTTTACTTAAAACAAATGTGTAGCATGAATGCATCTACCTTCCTCTACACTTGCATAAACTACATGTACCTGATAAAGATCTATGCACCTGCGAAATATTAATGTACCTGCACCTGAGCATGCACGTGTGCAACATGCATGTAACTGCTTATGCATCTGTGTAGGATGCATGAGTCTGCGAATGCAACCCAATGTAAGATGCATGTAACTGCTTATGCATCTGTGGAAGATGCATTCACTTGCGTATGAATCTGCGTATGATGTATGCACTTGCCTATGAACCTAAGATGCATGCACCTGATTATGCAGCTGCGCATACACCTGTTCAAAATGCATGCACCTGCGTATGCAACTGTGTAAGATGCATGTACAAACATGTGCATCTGTGTAATATACATGCACCTGCTTATGCACCTGGGTATGATACATTCATATGCGTATGCACCTGTGAAAGTTGCATGAACCTCAGTAAGATGTATACATTGGTGAAAGATGCATGCATTTACATCAGATGTATATACCTGCGTAAAATGCATGTACCTGCATAAGATGCATGCACCTCCCCAAGCACCTGTGCCTACGCAGACACTGGAACAAACGCGGTTCAGACTCAGACGCAGATGACGATGCAGATTCAGAATCAGATACAGACGCAAACGCAAACGCAAACGGAAACGCAAACGGAAACGCTAAAAATGACTAAGATATAAACGCAGAAGCAGATGCAGACGCAGTTATTATTATTATTATTATTATTATTATTATTATTATTATTATTATTATTATTATTATTATTATTATTATTATTATTATTAATACTTTGTTTAAAGAATTTATCATAAAGCTCTTTGTGATTTTCCTATTAATCCATACATAGTTTTTCATTTTTCTTTTCAATGCTCAGTTCTATTTATTGCTTCACTAATTAACTCACCAAGGTTTATAAATAGCATATAAATGGATTTGGTTTTCTTCTTTCGCATTCTTTTTTAATGTTGTCACTCAGATAATATTTCAAATCTATTGTTTACCTATATTTTAATTTTAAGAGAGAGAGAGAGAGAGAGAGAGAGAGAGAGAGAGAGAGAGAGAGAGAGAGAGAGAGAGAGAGAGAGAGAGAGAGAGAGAGAGAGAGAGAGATTAATGTCTTTTTTTTATTAGATGATTACCTTTCTTTTATTTTATTTTAGTTTGGCATATTTTTATGTAACCGATGATGGGGACAATTAGACTTGAAACGTTCTATGCAAAACAAATTGAAGATTTTTAATAAATATTTTTCTCTTCCGTTCCTTATTTTACATGCATAGTTCTGAAGAAATAATTTATATATATATATATATATATATATATATATATATATATATATATATATATATATATATATATATATATATATATAATATAAATATACATATATATATATATATATATATATATATATATATATATATATGTATATATATATATATATATATATATATATATATATATATATATATATATATATATATATATATATATATATATATATGTGAATGAAGCTTTTACTATACAATTAATTAAAGATAATTGCTATCTCTTTTATTAGAGACTAAATTACTTAGAAAATTATAGTATAAATAGTAAGTAAAGTAATTATAGAATTTTATTTATAAAGATTTTATTTATTTTTGTATTTTTATCATAAAATAAATGGAACATCTGATACCTTAATTTAGCTACCTAAAAATAAAACATTTTGAGGAAAAAAAAAAAAATGTGCAAGTGGCTAAATTTAAATTATTTGTGTATAATATTGAGAAAATTATATTCAACAGACTAAAACTTTAAACCGTGTTTTAACCTATTTCATAAATATTCACCTTTTTTTTTTCTTTTTTTATTTTCTTTTATGAAGATTCATTTTTTGAAGGAATTTTTTTGAGGGACCTAAGTCTGTCTTTTTTTTTTCTGAGACCTTAATTGATAAAACGAAAACTCTTTCCCAACAATAGCAGTCAATTTTTTGGAGTTTCCAAAGATTTATTGTCATAATTTCCTCTTCGAGTTATTTATCATTCTTCCTTTTTTTTTTTTTTTTTTTTTTTTTTTCTTCTTCTTCTTCTCAGAACAATATTTAAAGTACTCGAACGCCATCTTGCGTAGAATGGAAAAATGTTCGATTTGAAGTATACAAGAAAAATGCATACACATACTCACAACAGAATGTGGTTTGTAACATCAATAGTACTTACTGCAAATTATTTGAAATATTTGAAATGAAGTATTCAAGAAAAATATCGTTTGAGCAATTCTGAATATCTTAGATCAATCATATATATATTTTTACTCAAAATTTATGCTCAAAATTCAAATATACGTAAGGATATTTATTCTTACTTTAGTTTCCTAAATTCTGTATTTTAAAACTCTTTGAGTATTTAAAATTCCTGGAGTTGTTTCTGAAACATCACAAATGGAAAATATAAAGATTTTTAAAAATTTTTTTAATTAAAATTAATTATGTAAATATAGTATTATGATAACTGTATCTAATACATTTTTATTTTAAGTAATCACAATATCTGTTCAATCTTTCCTATCTGTATTATCTGTCTATCTACATATTTGTTTTCAATCCTAAAATAATGTAATTTAAAAATTAATAAAAATAATAATTTTAAAATAAATATATTAAAAACTTTGAAAGACTTAATTCTTCTTACACACTTGTGGGTCCAAAAGGGTATAAGAATGTCCCTACAAAAACTATATATTGGGACAAAGGTGCATGGTGCAAAAAGGCCATGAATCTTTAGGTACGTGGGTTGTCCATAGGATATGGTGACGGTGCCCCAGTACCATGCGTGACCAACTCTCAATATAAAGACGGCCTGGCATC
Source organism: Armadillidium nasatum (assembly GCA_009176605.1). Classification (NCBI taxonomy): domain Eukaryota; kingdom Metazoa; phylum Arthropoda; class Malacostraca; order Isopoda; family Armadillidiidae; genus Armadillidium; species Armadillidium nasatum. Next base: position 63,955 of record SEYY01019959.1, read on the forward strand.
GGCGTCCCATGCAGGATATGAGGCTCCGTATGTCATCTTGAGGGATCGCGTCAGTAAGGTCGATCAGGGCCTGCCGAAGGTACTTCAGGGTTATTGGGGGTTGGTTGAGCTGTCAAGGTGCTCATTGCAACATACCCTCCACATGTTCGATGGGATTCAGGTACGGACTGTACGCGGGCCACCGGAACGTGGCGTGTTGAACCTCCAGTAAGTATTCGTGTTCTAACCTGGCTTGCGTGAGGTCGATTATTATCATGTATAAGGATGAACCCCAGGGCAATTTAGAGCACATACGTTATGACTTATAGCTAAAGGATGTCGTAATAAATTGTGAAGCGGTCAGAGACCCTTCCCGAAAGATGTAAAGGTTTGCACGAGAGGATAGCGAAATACCTCCCAAGACCATAACCGACCCACCACCACCGTATGGCACCTCCTCTTGAATGTTACACGCTGCATATCGTTTGTTGGGCTGCCGATATACTCTTGGACGTCAATCAAAATTATAGAGGTTGAATTTGTACTCGTCCCTAAATAAGACATTTCCCCACTGGCGTAGTGGCAAATGGACATGAAAACATATATATGCGACCCTCGCTGTACGATCCTCGTAAGAGGTGGCCTTCTTGCAATCCTTTGTGGCCGATATCCTTGTTCGTGAAGCCTTCTGCTAATCGTATCAGTACTTACATGTGTTACATGTACCTGTGTCAATTGTCTCTGTGCATAGCATATAAATCGGTCTTCACGATATGTTATCGAAATTCGTCTGCTTTGCTCCGGTCGTCTACGGTATTCGTTGGTCTTCCCGTACCGATGTATTGCTCTTCCGATGTTTGTGTGTGCAGTGTTGACCCTACGTCCGAGGTAAGAATATCTGTGGACCTCTGCTGCCAAAACTACTATTTGCAAATATTTATCACATAACAAATGAAAGGCGGCCCTTTCCTTATGTATACAGTACCGTTTACGATGTAACTGCTATCCTCGAAGGCGAGACATTAAGTTTTAACTACTACAACCAATCAATTGGAATTCGTTGGTTTTTCTATTCATACCTTTCTATGGATATAGGCATCCTGCTGTTACACCGTCTTCGTATCTCGGCAACTTAGGACTTAAAAGTATGTACGGGATATCTGTGCACATACTTGTAACGTAAAATATTGTCTCAAATCCATCAGCTCCTATATTTAGAAACTTCTATAAGGATTTTAACCGTGGTGAGACAATTTTGCGGGGGTTATATATATATATATATATATATATATATATATATATATATATATATATATATATATATATATATATATATATATATATATATTACCATTTTAGCTAAAAAATATTGGTAAATAAACAAAAGCAAAAAATTTATGTTCCTGAAAGTTTTTTTTGGTGACATTTTAAAGGAAGTTTGTTACTTAAATTCTAAACTTTTATTCTTTAATCTATCTCTTCTGCTTCATTATATATATATATATATATATATATATATATATATATATATATATATATATATATATATATATATATATATATATATAATATATATATATATATAATAATATAGCAAAAAATTTATATTAATATATAATAATATATATATATATATATATATATATATAATATATATATATATATATATATATATATATATATATATATATATATATATATATATATATATATATATATATATATATATATATATATATATATATATATATATATATATATATATATATATATATATATATATATATATATATATATATATATATATATATATATATATATATATATATATATATATATATATATATATATATATATATATATATATATATATATATATATATATATATATATATATATATATATATATATATATATATATATCTCCAAAATCATTAAACTCATATTTCATTCCAGAATTGTGCGAATTGCATTCTTCGTAACACCAAAAACTCATTTCTCCGTTGAAAATGAAATAATCTTTCTTATTGCAATCCTCACACCCTTTCAGGTATTTTGCAAAATATATACTCTACCTGTGCTTTCTTCTTCTTTCTCTCCTCTTGTATCTTCTTTCCCTACAACTTCAGTTTTGCCTTCTACTAAAGCTGAACTCTTCGCTCAAACTTTTGTCTATAATTCCACTTTAAACGATTCCGGATTTGTATCTCCTCTTTCTACCCCGTCCAACTCATTTATGCCTAATGTAATAATTTCATCTAAACAAGGGAAGTGCTACTCTTTCTGGGACCAACAATAAGAAGGAGTATGATTCCGATGGTATCTCTCCTGAGGTTCTTAAAACTTGTGCTTCTGAGCTTTCTTTCTATCTTGGTAAACTATTTCTGCACTGCCTTTCTACTTCAACCTTCCCTTCTTGCTGGAAACGTGCGCTCATTCAACCTATACCGAAGAAGGGGGGACCCCTCTCAACCCTCCAACTGTCGTCCAATTTCTTTAACCTCCGTTCTTTCTAAAATTTTCGAATCTATCCTTAACAGGAAGATTTGGAAACATCTCAATTCTTCTAATCTTATCTCTGATCGCCGGCATGGTTTTCGTAAAATACGCTCTAATGGTGGTCTTCTTTCCCTTCTCTCTGACTCTTGATCCTCTACTCTTCGGCATTTCGGTGAATCTTTTCGCGGTGACGCTAAACATATCGAAAGCCTCCGATGGAGTCTTTCACAAAGTTTTGATTTCCAACTTCCATCTTTCGGAATCTATCCTTCTCTCTGCGACCTTCTATATGATTTCCTTTCCGGTCATTTTATAGCAGCTGTTGTAGATGGCCACCCTTCATCCTGTAAATCTACTTATAGTATTGTTCGTCGCAGGTCTGTCCTATCTCCAACTTTTTTTCTGTTTTTTAATAATAACCTTCTCTCTATTACTTCATCACCTATTCACTCCAATCCTAATAACTCCACTCTTCATTACTCCTTTCAATTTCAAAGACACTCCTCCCAACTGCAGTTGATTGACGCAAAGAGGGTAACCTTGGGGAAACTAACCTTTGATCTTTCTCATATTTCAAATTCGGTCAGAGAAAACATGGTCGTTTTCAATGCATCAAAAAACTCAATTCCTCCTCTCTCACACATATGGGGTGGCTCTACTTATACAGCCCTCCTTGAGAAGGTGCAGCCCAGGGCTTTTTGTCTTATTAACACCTTCGCGCTCACAAACTCTCTGCAGTCTCTTTCTACCCGGACACTGCTTTTCAGAGCTCTCCCGTTGAATATCTCTTCCAATGAGAAGGGCTCGTGCGACACGCCTTTCTACATAGTCTAATCATTTCTTTGTCCAGCTCTCTGACTCCTGACTTAACTGCTATGGTTAATATTTCTTGTACCCTACTGGTAAAGTCTGGAACAAATTCCCTTTATCTATTTTTCCAGATTCCTTTGACTTACACACCTTTAAACGCCGTGTATAGGAAATACCGACCTTTAACTGGACTCCGATTTGGTATTCCCAACTATGGTGGAAACTGGTAGGCCTTGGACCTTTAACTACATGAGGAGACATTACATATATATATATATATATATATATATATATATATATATATATATATATATATATATATATATATATATATATATATATATATATATATATATACATATATATGCTAGTACACATGCATTAGTATAATCTTTCGCTAGTGGCTTTCGTGAAGGCGTTTTGCTTTTTCCCAAGAGAAATCTCATAAAATTAAAGTTTCAAAGTCAAAATATAAAATATTGCTTGCAAGTCATTTAAACCCTCGCCCCTATAAAAATACCTATTTATAAAATTTAAATAGAGTCTTTCAAAGTTATTAAATATATTTTATATTTATTATTTTTAAAAAAGTAACTTTTATTCTTATCACGAGTAAAGTAATAAAATTTTTATGCTGAAATACTTTTTAAATAAAAGTTCATAAAAACATATTGAAGATATTAAAAACGTAATGACATTCACATAAAATGAATATGTTTTAATATGCTTCAAATTTTATGTTTTAATCGATCTGAATTTCATTTATCATTTTTATTTTATATTAGGTTTAATTTATGCAAAAATATATAATATGTACAATTTATTTTTTCTTTTAATATTGGAATTAAAATTCAAGAGATATAATTGCATTGAACCTGAATGAAAAAATCACGATCAAATAATAAATTGAATGGTAAGAGATATTTCTTAATACTTACAGGCCAGAAAAATATGCTTTTTTTCTTCTATCGAATGAAGAGAGATCCCTCTATGAAGGTCTTTCTCATACATTGCATCTAAGATATAAGCATCAATTCTTAGAAGATTCAATTTAGTTGTTTAGATGACAGTTTTTTTTTTTTTTTTTTTTTTTTTTTTTTAACGAGCTTCGTTTAATTTCCAAATTCCTCCATTTTAGCTTTTGTGTGCTGCAAGTAATTTCTATTCATTTTGCATCTGACAAGACCATATGCTAGGCATACTTTATGGCTCACGTTTTCTAAATTGTATTGTAATATGAATTTTATTATAAGTTTGAGACTGGATTTGTACTATTATAAATTAGCATATTATTTTCCTGCATTTAAATTAAGAATTTTTAATTTCATTGTAAAATTTTAATTAAGTTATTTTTAATTAAGTAATTTTAATTAAACTTTCCTTACAAGGAAAATATTATTAGGATCATCTCTTCGATACCCTGGATGAGAAAGTCCTCAACTGATCCGATTGAAGAAAGAATCATAACTAAAGTTTAAAAGGCTTCAGATATGGAGCTCATTTTTAAAGGTAAGACTTTTGATGTTGCATATTTTGTTTTATCTTTAATGATTTTTGCTTCCTTTACATCTCCCATAATATTTCTCACTAATATTCTGTGTAAAATTTTTGATACTCTCCTCAACTTTCATTCTCTGGACCACCTGGAATCTAATTCCTTTCTTTCAGATCGTCAGTAGGATTTTCGACACTCGAGGTGTACTGTTGGCATATTCTCCTACCTCATTGATTTATGGTCTTTTGCTCTCAGGGATAAAGGGGGCACTTGCTTGGTAGAGCTTAAAATACCCTAAATACCCTAGCTTTTTATCGAGTACAGCAAGCGCACTACTCTCTTATTTATTATATATATATATATATATATATATATATATATATATATATATATATATATATATATATATATATATATATATATATATATATATATATATATATATATATATATATATATATATATATATATAACATAAGGTCAATATGAATAATAAATTAATATAACTATAAATTATTTATGTCGTTTAAGAAAATAATAATGAAAAAACATTAATAATTTAAGTCAGAAGAAAAAACACGAATAAAACAAACGTTCTAAATTATCACGGAAAACTGCGGATGGCACACATACCGTTATAGAAAAAATACCATATTATAGCTAATATAAATCAAATAGATTAATTATTCAATATTATAAAATAATAATTGTTATATATATATATATATATATATATATATATATATATATATATATATATATATATATATATATATATATATATATATATATATATATATATATATATATATATATATATATATATATATATATATATATATATATATATATATATATATATATATATATATATATATATATATATATATATATATATATAATGCATTTGATTTAGCTATTAGCATTTGTTAAATAACAAGTCGAAAGTGTTGCCAAATTTAAAATTTTACTCTTTAATTTTGCGTCTCCGGGATTCCTCTTATAATTGCTTTTCAAAATAAATGTGTGTATCTTTTTTCCTGTTTTTAAATTTAATATTTTTTTTTTACATGGTGAATTCAAATAAAGAAGTATCAAATGATTTTATTTCGAAAGGTGTATTGAGGTAGTGTCGTATTTCGTAAGGAACGCCCTACTGGTGATCTTGCTTCTCTTCTCTCTGACTCTTGGCCCTTTGCTATACAAAATTTCGGTGAATCTTTTGCTGTGGGTCTAAATAAATCAAAAAGCTTTCGATAGAGCCTGGAGCAAAACTTTGATTTCTAAACTTTCCTCGTTCGGTGTCTATCCATCTTTCTCTTTGTTTGCCTGTCTGATTATATTTTAGATCGTTCTATAGCTGCAAGCAGTAGACGGCCATAGTTCACCCTTTAAACCCATTAATATTGGTGTTTTACAGGGATTGGTTCTATCCTTAACACATTTCATGCTTTTCATTATTAATTTCTCCATTGTGTTATCATTAATTCACTTATATGCTAATGACTCTATCTTCTCCTTTCATTTTATAGTCCCTTCCACCCAACATGAATTGATTATCTCTTGGAGAGTAGCTATGAAGCAGCTAACCTCTGTTGATCTTTCCTGAATTTTGTATTGGGGCAGGGAAAACATAATTGTTTTCAATAAATCAAAAACTTATCATCATTCTACTCGACATAATATTCTACACAACTATGGTATCTTCCAAAAACACAGCTTAAACTTTCATCTCTCCTAAATTATATATATATATATATATATATATATATATATATATATATATATATATATATATATATATATATATATATATATATATATATATATATATATATATATATATATATAATATATAATTTAGGATGAACGAAAGGCAAGTTATAGTTGCGACACATTTGTTTGATTCCTAGAACATAAAATTGGCAGAGGGAATATAAAGAAACTTTGAACTTATAAAACAAAAGTTTAATAAAATATGGTAGCTTAATATCCGAGCACTCTCTTCGGAGAAGTTTCGTGAGTTCACAACGTATTCAAAAAATAAGACTATGAATGTTCTAATATTCTCTTAAAGAATTGTAGCGTGAACTAATCTCGTTATTACATCTTAAGACTTTGTAGAATAATATATTAAAATTTAGACGATTAATGGATTTTAACTTTCTCCTGATGGACGAAAGTTTTCTCTTACCTAATGGTCAGGAGATCCATTCTTCTCCCACCTAATGGTCAGATCTTTTCTTCTTTCTCTTTAGATGGTCTTCTTTTTGTTCGTCATTTGCTGTTCCTTATTAGATTGATCATCACATTCGAATTGATTCACTTCTGGATAATCGTTCCTTTTATAGTTTTAGAACTCAAATCTACGATTGTTAAATTATTCCCTTTTGTAATATTAAATAATACAATATTTACATGATAAAATATGTGTTAAAATTGAAGTGTAATTTATGAATGGAATAATTCCATTCAATAAATTTAAACTTTCACGTGATATATTTTTCAAAGAGAAATAAGGAAAGTTCATTTCATTATAGAATCTGAACTTTACAATATATATATATATCCGCTCCCAGTAAGGCTCTAGGAGCCTGTCAGCGGTGCTAACACTCGTCTCCAACGCGGCCTGTCGTCCAGCATTCCCTACTTCACCTGTCACTTCACCGTAGAACGCTGATGTCGCCTTAATGAATTCTCAACTTACTCCATCTATCTCTTTCTGGGTCTTCTTATTGACCTCCTTCCTCTTGGTTTCCACTCCCACCGCTCTCTAGCCACTCTCATCTCCGGCATTCTCCAAACACCTCCATCTTGGAAATGATTGGTCTTACACCTGCACCTTCTCTAATTCTTTTACTTCTTATCCTCTCACTTTTGGTCCTTCCCACCATCAACCGTAGCACTCTCATCCCCGCTGCCAGAATTACTTTCTTCTCTTGGTGTTGTACTAAAGGTCTCCTCCCCATATAGCAAAATTGGGGTCAGAATACTTTCAAAAAGTAACTTCTGTACTTCCAGATCCATGCTTCTATCGGCCAAGATTGGGTACAGAACCTTCACTGCTCCTCTTGCACATTTCCCCCCTTACTTGCGAACACTCCTTCCAAATGCTCACATCTTTCTCTCATTCTCACTCCCTCACCTTCCACCTATAACGCAAACTCTTCCTTCTCCTCTTCCCAATAAACTATTAGCAGTTCTGTCTTTCCTATATTTACGCTCAATCTCGCTTCCATTAATTTTTCAATACAGCTCCGTATTACTTCCCTTACTTTCTCTCCATCCTGACTCCACCATGCCATATCATCAGCATAAGCCATAATATCTCCATCCAGTTCTTGTATTTCATCTTTTACCTTACATTATTACCCAATCCAGATATGCTTTAAACAGGATTGGGGACAAAACACCAGCCTATTTTACTCCTGTTCTTACTTTAAACGTCTTTTATTTTCATAGTCAATTCTAACTCTGCCTTCACCGTTCTCATATATACTTTCAATAGCTTTTCTTAATTTTGCCCCAGTCTGCAATTCCTCTTCCAACATTTTCCAAAGCTTTCTCCTGGGCACTGAATCGAATGACTTTATTAGGTTAATAAATGTTATATATGATTTCTTATAATATTCCCACATCTATATATTTATCATTCATCAGATAATAATAATTCGCATGTTTACTTTGTTTACATCCTATGTGAACTGATGATTCATACATTATTCTGTGTCCGATGTTCTTGAAAGCAAGGAAACAAATTCATATATATATATATATATATATATTATATATATTATATATATATATATATATATATATATTATATATATATATATATATATATATATATATATATATATATATATATATATAATATGAACATAAAACAGATTACAAAGTAAAACATGCGATTTATTATTATCAGAATGAACGATAAGAAAATTTTTCCTTTTATTTGCATGCCGAATTCAATATTTGAATAAAATTAAGCAAAATTTATTAAAGTATATATATATATATATATATATATATATATATATATATATATATATATATATATATATATATATATATATATATATATATATATATATATATATATATATATATATATATATATATATATATATATATATATATATATATATATATATATATATATATAATAATATATATATATATATATATATATATATATATATATATATATATATATATATATATAATATATATATATATATATATTGTTTCCTTGCTTTCAAGAGCATGGGAAACAGAATAATGTATGAAACATCCGTTCCCACAGGATATTTGTGACTTTTGTTTCTTTTTAAACAAAAACATTTTTTTTCTCCCTCTCTCTTTCTTTTATAATATATATATATATATATATATATATATATATATATATATATATATATATATATATATATATATATATATATATATATATATATATATATATATATATATATATAGGGTGAGTCAGGGGAAAAGCACCAAACTTCGGTAGTGTCTTTTATACATAAATGCATGACTGAAAAACCCAAAAAGTTGTAACTCAATTTTCATTTGTTGTCCAATTTCATTTGCTGTAATACTATCGCTATTACAACGGACTCGGTTCTTGGGACCTTTCACGTTGCATTCTTCCTTCATTTAGAAAGGCTTTTGCGACCCACCTTTCTACAGTCTTTTAATTTTCCTGTCCAACTTTCTGACCTCAGACTTAACTCTATGCTCAGTCATTCATGTACTCTACCAGTAAAGTCAGGATTACACTCCTTTTATTTGTTTTGTAACCTCATTTCACTTGCACACTTTCAAATGCGTGTATTGTGTTATATCGGCTTTTAATCGACCTTATTTCTGTTATTCTCCAACTTTAGAGGAAATTTGTAAGTCTCTGGCCTTTGCTTATTAGGGGATATATATATATATATATATATATATATATATATATATATATATATATATATATATATATATATATATATATATATATATATATATATATATATATATATATATATTCGCCTCTTGTGGGCAAAGGCAAGAGGCCTACTAAAATTTCCACCAGAGTTAGGAGGAAAGTCGGAAACCTGGTCAAATTAAATTCCAACATGCCCTGATACACGTCGGTTGAAGGTGTGTAAGTCATGGGAAGTTCGGAAAATTAATAAAGGGAATGTGTTCCATAATTTACCGTAGAGAACATGTAAGATTGAGCATAGCGGTTAAGTCTGGGGTTAAAGTGTTAGATAGAGAAAGGATGAAACTGCGTAGAAAGACTAGTCGCACGTACCCTTCTCAATGGAGGAGGTATGCATCGAGAATGTTCAGAATAGCAGAGACTATTGTAATAGCGATAGTATAAAGAGAGTGACGCAACAATTGGACAGTCGTGAAAAGAGCCTGGAGAGAATTAGAGAGCAGGAGAGTTAATAAGACGAAGGGCCCTAAACTCCACCTTTTCAAGGAGAGCTGTATAGGTAGAACCACCCCAGATGTGTGAGGCGTACTCCATACAGGGTCGAACAACACCCATATAAAGATCAAGCAACTAGGGTGGAGTGAAGAAATACTGAAGGCGCCTCAGAACACCTAACCTCTTAGAAGCTTGTTCAGAAAGAGAGGTGATGTGATCTTTAGAAGAAAGATCACTAGAAAAAGAAACACCATGAATATTAAGGAGAGATGAAGGTTTGAGCTGAGTGTTTTCGAAGGAGATATCATAGTTGTGAGGAAGATTGTGTTGTGTAGAGAGATGGAAGAATTGAGTTTTGGAGGCATTGAAAACGACCATGTTTTCTCTGCCCCAATTTGAAATGCGAGATAGATCTGAGGTCAGAAGCTCCAAGGCTTCCTTCCTTTCTTCTATTAAATGCTGTTGGGAGGGCGACTTTCAACATGAAAAGAGTAATGAAGGGTAAAGTCATCGGAATAGGAGTGGAAGGATATGAAGTAACAGAGAGAAGGTCATTAATGAAAAGTAAAAAAGTGTTGGGGACAGCTCCATGAGGGACACCACTATTAATAGATTTAAAGAAAGAACAGTGGCCGTCTACAACAGCTGCTATAGAACGATCGGAAAAGAAATCAGAGAGAAGGATAGATTCCGAAAGAGGGAAGTTTGGAAATCAAATCTTTGTGCCAGACTCTATCGAAAGATTTCGATATGTCCAGCGTGACAGCAAAAGATTCAACGAAATGCCGAAGAGAGGAAGACCAAGAGTCAGAGAGAAGGGAATCAAAATCACCAGTAGAGCTTTTCTAACGAAAGTCATATTGGCGATCAGAGATTAGATTAGAAGAATTAAGATGTTTTCAAATCTTCCTGTTAAGGATAGATTCGAAAACTTTAAAAAAGAACGAAGGTTAGAGAAATAAGACAATAGTTGGAGTGTTGGGAGGGGTGTCATATCTTCGGTACAGGCTGAATGAGCGGACGTTACCAGCAAGAAGGGAAGGTTGAAGTAGAAAGATAAAGATGAAATAGCTTAAAAAAGCCGGGTGAAATCTCGGAAGCACAAATTTTGAGAACCAGAGGAGGGATACCATCAGGACCATACGCCTTCTTAGTGTTAAGATCAGGAGAGAGCAGAAATGGCATCTTTAGATGAAATTACAATTTGGAATGTAGTCTTCTATGCCAGAGAAAATTACCTCGGTTATGCGCTTTGCCCACTCAGAGGGACCTCCACCCTCCACGGAAACAGTAATCATTCCATGGAAAATCAGAAAAGTACAATGGCAAGTCAGGCCAGTTAGTGGCACCAAAATGGCGTTCTTGCGGAAGACTTGAAGAGACAGGGCAAGATACAGAGATAAGAAGGTGATCGGATGAACCGAGAGGAGGAAAGAGTTTAACAGTGTAAGGTGAAGGATAAAAAGTTAGAAAAATATCAAATATGCTGGGTTCAACACCAAGGGAGATGCACCAACTACTGAAGTTTGTTCTGGATAGAAAATTGGAAGGCGAGTTCACTAGCTTGATCATGATAACTAGACGAAAGCCATTGGCGGTGGTGAACATTGAAATCACCTAAAATGATGATTTCGGAGAAAGGAGAAAAAGGAAAAAATGTGTTCTATTTTGGAGTTAAGATAGTCAATGAATTTTTGATAGTCTGTACAGTTATTAGATAAGTAGACAGAACAGATGAATTTAGTTGTAGAGTTGCAAGAAAGTATAAGCCATAAAGTAGAGAATTCAGAAGACTCCAAATTAGAGACACGAGAACAGACAACGTCGTTGCGCACATATGCGGAACATCCGCCTTTGGCTGAAAATTGAGAATAAAGACAGTAGGAGAAAACAGAGTTGTGTTTGTTGTTAGCACACTCAAACACCTGAGTTTCAGTTAAGAACAAGAGATGAGGTCTAGAAGAAGATATGTGATGTTTGACAAAGTGTAAATTAGAAAAGAGACCGCGAATGTTGCAGAAGTTAATGAAAAAAGAAGACCATGCTCCAGGGCAAGTTGGCATAGAGTCCACCAACTCCCAAGAGGTGAAGTGGGAAGGGGTGGATGGGGGACATTCTTTGGATGCTGACCCTCGAAGCATCTCCGAGGCAGTTTTATGTTTTACCATTTTGATGTATTTTAAAGGTAATATACGAGTAAGCGCTTGTAAATTTATGGGAACATGAGAAGGGAGTTGGGGAATTGGAAGTGGGAGCATAGACATTCCAATGTGAGACGAAGGTACACTAGAGACCCTCCGAGAAGATGAAACGCGAAAATTAATGAGCCATAGGGCATTGGAGTGAAATACCCCGAGCTGAAACCCAATGGGGGGTATTTTCTATGCTTCGGAAGGGGCTACATCCTCCCCCTATATTATATATATATATATATATATATATATATATATATATATATATATATATATATATATATATATATATATATATATATATATATATTATATATATATATATATATATATATATATGGCTTTTATATTACATATTTATCTACAGGTATTTTGGATAGTAACTGACCTTTACTCCACATTCGGGTGCGGTCAGGAGGCCCTTCGAGTCTGTCATCATGGCAATTGTTCATTAGCTTTCCCGGTGTGATTCTCTTTTGCTTCGGAAGGGCTACATCCTCCCCCTATATAAAATATATATATATATATATATATATATATATATATATATGGCTTTTATATTTACATATTTATCTACAGGTATTTTGGGATAGTAACTGACCCGTTACTCCACATCCAGGTGCGGTCGGGGGGGCCCTTCGAGTCTGTCGTCATGGCAATTGTTCATTAGCTTTCCCGGTGTGATTCTCTTTTGTACTGTCATAGTGTGGTAGTAACGCACTGTCTTACCATCCCAGATATCATGGTTCTAACATCCAATAGCAGTTTACAATTTTTATTTACACACACACACACACACACACACACACACACATACATATATATATATATATATATATATATATATATATATATATATATATATATATATATATATATATATATATATATATATATATAAATATATATATATATATATATATATATATATATATATATATATATATATATATATATATATATATATATATATATATATATATATATATATATATATATATATATATATATATATATATATGTGTGTGTGTGTGTGTGTGTGTGTGTGTGTGTGTGTGTGTGTGCCGTGGTGTGTGTGCAAGTGTTTAGGTGTATGTGCGTGTTATTAAGAGCGGCAAAACCACAGATGTTAAACATAAATCAGAATAACCCAATAAGAAAATAAAAGTAGAAACTCTTTTTAGAACCTTTGGATTCCGTTATCAAGCCAATAAAGTTTAGTAAAAGTATAAAAGAATAAAAATAAAAAAGAGGAAAGCAATTCTTTTATCTTCTTGATAAGAAATTCTAAGGTTCCTAAAGGTCTACCAATATTTTATATCATTACTGTGGTTATTTAATATATATATATATATATATATATATATATATATATATATATATATATATATATATATATATATATATATATATATATATATATATATATATATATATATATATATATATATATATATATATATATATATATATATATATATATATATATATATATATATATATATATATATATATATATATATATATATATATATATATATATATATATATATATATATATATATATATATATATATATTCAAGGGTTAACCAATTTATGGTTTCTCCAACTATAAATCTCCAACTGCGAACAGGGACTTTCTGGAGGATGGATTTTCTTGTGCTCTGTTGTCTTGAGCCGACTGGTAGACGCGTGGTAACCACAGTTTCTCTTCAGGTCTTTGCAACGGCTGCCTCAGTTTGAAAAAGACTCCAAAAGGGAGAACCACAATCGAGGGCAAATATCTTCTACCAAACTTGGCAGCCTTCCGATGGACAGAGGAATCAAGTTCTTCTTCTTGGTCATTTGAGATTTTATTGAAGCGTATAACCGATAAGTAGCTGACAAAAAAAGGTCTAGTTGTCAATCTACTGTTTCATATTTTCTTGAAGGCGTTTGCTTGAATATGGGACCGTGGCTACAGCTTCTTTTCTTCTTGGGGAACTGCTGCTTCTTGCTTCTTCTGGCTGGTGGTAAAAGTGGATACCTAATATATTTATTTTAGATACCTTCTTATAATTATCTCAAATATGGGAAGGATCATGAAACAAGAAGAGTAGTTCTTCATTTATTAATCAATTTTATTCAAAATTTGCAACAACCTTATAAAAAATTCTTCATTACAATGTGTTGATAAAACATGTACAAAAATGTTACAAGTAATTGACAACTGCTTAAACATAAAAAGTTTTATTTTAACAAAATACATTTAATTTGAAATCATAGTAATAACTTTTATTTATTAAGAAAATTAATATAAATAAATTAATATAATATTTCTTAAAAAATACATATATTTAGCTTGTTATACCTTTAAAGTTTGCGGTTTATTTTACAGAAGGCGCCAAATCAAACCTCGAATTAGCTAAAAACAATTTGTTAATTTACAAGACACAATTATATCATTAATATTTAATTTAATTTAAACTTTGTATTTTCTGATATTTCTTTTATTTTTATAAACAATTTTACAATCAATCACTTTATATAAACATTTCTTTATTTAATAATTCACTTTAAGAAACCTTGGGAACATGATTATTACTTTTTCTTTAGCTTGCGCTATTAATAACTTTCTAATTAAAGAAAACTACTATTTATATGTATAACTTCTATATATATATATATATATATATATATATATATATATATATATATATATATATATATATATATATATATATATATATATATAATATATATATATATATATATATATATATATATATATATATATATATATATATATATTAAATTTTTTTTTTTTTTTTTTTTTTTTTTTTTTTTTTTTTTTTTTTTTTTTTTTTTTTTTTTTTTTTTTTTTTTTTTTATTTTATTTTTTTTTATTTATCATTTTATTTTTTATTTAATTTATTTTATTTTATTTATTTATTTATTTTTTTTTTGGCCATTGTAATTTCATTGTAATATATTTTAAAATTTGATTTATAAATCTAATTTTGAATCCAATATAATTTATATTTGAATTAAAAAATAAATTTAGCCACAAATTTTTGGCTACCTGGTCTCTTGTTGACACTACTTCAAGGAATATTGAACTATGTCTCCACCCGCTCCCAAAAAACAAGGTGTGGTTTTTCTGCACCAAATTTTGGGCTTTTCTTATAGCTCAGACCATTTTTTACATCTTTGGAGCTAAGACCCTGTCTTAAGCTCTGCCATAAATTTGACATTTTTATAAAATTTTAATTGAAAATCTACAGTTTTGATCAGTGGCCAATGATATAATAAGTAAATAATATTTCTTCTAAATGCTTATTTTTTATTTTTGAGAAATTGATTGCAAAATCAAAAGACATTTGCCAAAAAACCATTTTGAGAAAGAGAGCAACAATTTTGAATCTAGAATACTCACAATAAAAGGGTTAGTAAAATTTTAATCTAGTTTAGCTGATAAAACCCGAAAAATTTGCCCTTTATATTCTTAATTGAATATATGAGTTAAAAGAAAGGGACCCCAAATTATATATAACAATTAATTTCTACAATTTAAAAATATATTTTAATTAAAATTAAATTATTAAATCAAGTTTTTTTATTTTATGAGCCAAGGCAAAAAACTAAAGTCTACAATATTTCTTTCAGACTTGGCTCAACCATTTTAGATTGTAGAATCTTATACAGAAAAGGAAGAAATCTGAGCAACAGAAGAAGGTTTACTCCTAAATATTGTCCCCATATATTTTTATTTCATTTTATTTCGTTTTTCTTTTAACAATGTAGAAAGTTCCCACTTTTTTTTTTTTTTTTTTTTTTTTTTATCTTTTTAACTAAAATTGTAAAAATTTATAGAGTATCAAACCCTTTTATTTTTCCTTCTTCATAATAAATTTGCAGTTTCACACTTCCAATTCATTTTCTATTGAAATTTTCTTATCTCTTATATATAGATATTGTTTTTTCTTTATATATATATATATATTTATATTATATATTTATATATATATATATATATATATATATATATATATATATATATTATATATATATATATATATATATATATATATATATATATATATATATATATATATATATATATATATATATATATATATATATATATATATATATATATATATATATATATATATATATATATATATATATATATATATATATATATATATATATATATATATATATATATATATATATATATATATATATATATATATATATATATAATATATATATATATATATATATATATATATCATTCTTTTACACCATATCCCGCAAGATGTAGGGTGGTGTCGGCTGCATTAATTATTTTTATTCCTGCAACCGTACATGGGAAAAGAAAAAACTGGTTATAAAGGGTTCCCAGCCTCTATAAACATGCGAAGAACTTTTCTTCATTTGTCCTAACTGCTTCAAAATAGCCACCATCCTTAATTGACCAAAAGTTTATATATATAATTATATCATTTTTGGCAGCCAAAATGACATCTCGGTCTTTGATTTGCAATTGCAAATTTAGCTCGACCAGGCCGACCTCAAGCTATTTCGCAACAACATTTTCTGCATTGTTGCAAGCCCAGGCTTTTTCTTGATCGATTTTTGAGGCTCAACCCCTCTACGGAGAGATGAGCTCCCCTTTAACGGGGATGGCGAATGCACAGCACACCATTTTTTAAGCCTTTTCTTGAACCCGTTTTGAGGGTTCAACCCCACACGGAAGGAATAAACCCACTCTCTCTCTTCCTCCTTCTACAACTATTGCCAAAGGTGTGGCGGCAAAGCCACACATCTCATTTTTGAGCCTCTTTCCCAGGCCCGTTTTGAGGATTTAGCCGTATCTTGGAGAGGTATACTCATACTCTTGTACCTTTTTCATTCCTCCCCCTTAGTGGCTAATGGCGTAGCCCAGCAGACTATTTTACTCGATCTCTTACATGATTTCATTTTGAGCATTTGTCGTTATTCATGCTTCTTCCATGAGATTATTTTGGTGGCGTAACCTCCAAATTATGGGGTTCTTTGGGAGTACTACCCCCTCCCAAACTGATTCTTAAACCTAATTGGATGTTCTGGACTTCACCTACCTTCTTTTAAAGGATTCCTCTCAATCAATCCCTAGATCACAGCCCTAACCCTGCTCCTTCCTGGCGGGTTTCCTTGATATGTATGGAAGCAAGTGACACAACAGCCCTTCCCTCTTTGAGTGCTGGAGGTACAAAGCAATCCTTTTAACTATAGAGGACATCCACACGGTTTCGTATTTATCACATTCACCTATAGCCTAAAGCTTCAGTTACTTATTCAATTTTCACACATGACACATCCCAGCAGCCAATACCATTCCAAATGTAAATAATCCTAAAAGGATAAAAAAATCCTATTTGGGAGGAGAAGGATTCGAAAGCTGATCCTCATAAATGGAAATCCATGACGTTACCACTAAGATACGAGAGCTTTCTAAATAGGAGTAAAATAATTAATACTTTTAAGTCATGTACAGTCGTGAACAGAAGTTCGTTCCTATTAGGCTGGAAATAAATATTTATATAAAATGGAAATCATGTCATAAAAGCTCTATTTTTAATAAAAAGAAAATAAAAACATTGAGCGGGACTTAATTGAACTGTGATTGGCTGAATCTGAAATGATCCCTATTTTACATAAATATTTATTTCCAGCTTAATAGGAACGAACTTCTGTTCACGACTGTACATCAGTTTAGCAAATTTCAAAATTTTCATTTTACCTAACATTTATTTCTTCCACTTTAAACCAAACTGTATTCTTTGCATTTACATTTTATTTCCTTATGCATATATATTATTATTATTCCAAACTAATATATTCCAAACTAACACCCTTTTTTACCCAAAACTATAAATAAAATAAATCATTATTTACCTTTTCTACTCCTGTTTTCTTGATTTTTCAACGCAATGCATAATAGCATAAGCATACATTTATTTCTTCCACTTTAAACCAAACTGTATTCTTTGCATTTACATTTTATTTCCTTATGCATATATATTATAATTATTCCAAACTAACACCCGTTTTTTACCCAAAACTATAAATAAAATAAATCATTATTTACTTTTTCTACTCCTATTTTCTTGATTTTTCAACGCAATGCATAATAGCATAAGCATACATATACAAACAATACCAAAGCAATGCACAAACAAACATAAACATGCATCCACTCGAAATGTCTTATCTTTCACTAAACTTTTCTCTATCTTTTAACACCTAACCTTTACCATTTTATCTCAGCAAACCATTTTTTCTGTTTCATGAACTCCACCTTTTTCGATTTTAGGATCCCTCAAAATAGGTTCAAGAAAGATAATGAAAAGATGTGGTGCTGTGGCTTCGACCCCTCTAAGGGGGTGACCACTTAGAGAGGGATCAAGCTTCCAAAAAGAGTCAGGAAAGAGCCTGAGATTGAAGCATGGCAAAAAATGTCCTCACGAAAGAGCGTGAGGTTGACCTGATCGAACTAAGATTTGTAATTGCAAATCAAAGGCAGTGATGCCATTTTGGTTGCTGAAAGCATACTATCCTTATATATATATATATATATATATATATATATATATATATATATATATATATATATATATATATATATATAATATATATATATATATATATATATATATATATATATATATATATATATATATATATATATATATATATATATATATATTCACATATAAATGCTTTTAGGTAAATAAAAAAGGTGACTGTTTAGAGATGTTTATATGTAAAGGTATTTTTAAATTATTATTTATAAAAAAAAAAAAAAAAAAAAAAAAAAAAAAGGTCGAAGCTCTGAAATAAAATCTGTGAAAAATGAACACAACGATACAAATTTATTGCTCATTCAGCTTTGAAAAAGCAGAAAATAGATAGCGAAATTGTTGTACATTATGGAAATCTATAATTTATACTGAGTTCTATTACTGAATAAAGTATATATATATATATATATATATATATATATATATATAGATAATAATATATACTATATATATATATATATATATATATATATATATATATATATATATATATATATATATATATATATATATATATATAATATATATATATATATATATATATATATATATATATATATAATATATATATATATATTATATATACTTCGTTAAGTATATCGACAGATTTGTAGATATATATATACAACCTTATTGTATATAATATATATATTATATATATTATATATATATATATATATATATATATATTATATATATATATATATATATATATATATATATATATATATATATATTATATATTATATATATATATATATATATATATATATATATATATATACTTCCTTGGTGGGCAAAGGTCAGAGGCTTGTCGATTTCCACCTGAGTGGAATCATAGGCATACCGACATGCCCTGATACAAGGTGTTTAGAAGTGTTCAAGTCAAAAGAAGTTAAAATAACAGATAAATGGGGTGTGTTCCGGACACATGTAAGAATGAGCATAGCTGTTAAGTCTGTGGTCGAAGAGTTGGACAGAGAAAGGATGAGAATGTATAGAAAGGCGTGTAGCATAAGCTCTTTTCACTGAAGCGGCATGCGACAAGAGAGTTCAGAAGAGCAATGTCCGTTGTAATAACTATAATAAAGAGAGTGACTCAACAATTCGACGGTCAGAATGAGATTGGAGAAATTTACTAAGAGCAAATTAGTTTGTAAGATGAAAAGATCTAGACTTCATATTTTCGATAAAAGCTGAATGTTTGAAACCACTCCAGATGTGTGTCGCACTCCATACGGGGTCAAACAATACCCCTATAAAAATAAAAGAACTGGGGTGGAATAGAATAAATCATGAAAGGTGCCTTAGAACACCTAACCTATTTGAAACTTGATTAGAAAGAGAAGTAATGTGATCCTTCCAGAAAGATCACGAGAAAGAGTAAAATCAAGAATATTGAGGACATGTGAATATTTTAATCGATTGCTTTCGAAGAAGATGTCTTAGTTGCGTGGAAGGTTGTGTCGAGTAGAGAGAAGGAGGAATTGAGTTTTTGGTAGCATTGAAAACTACCATGTTTTCTCTGCCCCAATTTAAAATGCGAGATAGATAAGAGGTCAGGCTGCTCCAAGGCTACCCTCCTTGCGTCAATTAACACCTGTTGAGGGTCGTCTTTAAAGTGAAATGAGTAATGAAGGGTGAGTATCAGCATAGGAGTTGATAGATAATGAAGTAATAGAGTGAAAGTGATTAATGAAAAGTAGAAAAAAGTTGTGAATAGGACAGAACCCAGAGGAACACCATAATTAATATATTTATAGGAAGAAAGGTGGTCGTCTACAACAGCTGCTAAAAACCTACCAGAAAAGAAATTAGAGAAAGGGTCATAGAGAGAAGGATAGATTCCGAAAGAAGAAAGTTTGGAAATCAATGCTTTGTACCAGACTCTGTCGAAGGCTTTCGAAATGTCTAACGCTGCAGCAAAAGATTCACAGAAACAATGAAGATCAGAGGAACAAGAGTTACAGAGAAAGTAAAGATGGTCACCAGTAGAACGTTCTTTATGAAAGCCATACTACCAATCTTAGATACGATTTGAAGAAATTGGTGTTTTCATATCTTCTTGCTAAGGATAGGTTCGAAAATTTTGTAAAGAACGGAGCTTAAAGAAATAGGACGATAGTTAGAGGGTTGAGAGTGGTCCCCTTTTTCGGCACAGGCTTAATGAGGTCACGTTTCCATCAAGAACGGAAGGTCGATGTAGAGAGATAGAGACGAAATAGTCTACCAAGGTAGGGGGCAAGCTCAGAAGCATAAGCTTTGCGAACCGTATGGGGAATACCAGCAGTACCATACGCTTTCTTAGTCATAAACATAAATTAGTTAGCGGGGTTGAAGGAGAAGGAATAACTTCGTAATCATCTATAGTACAAAGTAGGGTTGGCCGAGCTCCGGAATTTTCCGCACCGCACCGCACCACACCGCACCAGGTGGTTGTGCACCGCACCGCACCAACTGTCATTCATTGCGCACCACACCGCACCGCACCGGAAGCAAAATGCTGTGCTCCGCACCGCACCGCACCAAAAGCTAAACTAAGCGCACCGCACCGCACCGAAATCAGCGCACCACGCACCGCACCGCACCGACATATACAAATGAAGCAAATATATATATATATATATATATATATAATATATATATATATATATAATATATATATATATATATATATATATATATATATATATATATATATACATTATATATATATATATATATATATATATATATATATATATATATATATATATATTATATATATATTATTATATATATATATAATGCCTAATTCGAGTGAGGTTGGGCGTAGACGGGGGTTTTCCATTTCCTTTGCTAACGTACGTGGCCTTCGATCTAATATCGCGTCTGTTGAACACTACCTCACTACCTCTCTTCCTAACTTTTGCTTCTGTCTGAGACCCAGTGGACAGGGATTCTTTCTCTAGCAATCTTAATGTCTCTAACTACAACTTTTTCACAATTTCCGTCTAAATGGTGGAGTCTGTGCCTATTTAACATTACACTCCTGTGACACGTCTCGTAAATCAGAATCTCCTAATTTCGATGTCTTATGGCTTAAAATCTGTCTTCCTACTACTACAATTATCTTGTGTTTCTGCTACTGCTCCCCTAATGGAACAGATTTTCCAGTTTTTTTTTCAATACTACTACTACTCACGAGACTGTCACTTCTTCTCATTCAAATGCTGAAGTCCTCTATTTAGGGGATTTCAACGTACACCACACTGAGTGGTTGGGTTCCTCTATACTGATACAGTGGGAGGGAGGCCAATTCTTTCAGCATTCTTAACGATCTGGAGCAGTTGATTAGGAACCACACACATTCCAGATCGTCCTAACCAATTCTTGAATACACTTGATTTATGCTTCACCACTACTCTTCTAGTTATAAATACACCATATTCCCTCCTATTGGTAACTCTGACCATAATCTTATAGCTCTTAGTTATAATGCTTTCTCTCCAACAGCTCCACCATGCCCTAAACGTACTTTCTGGCACTTTAATCGGGCTAATTGGGGGGCAATGCGCCGCTTCTTTGCTAACTATCATTGGAGTGAATCTTGCTTTGTCTCGGGGACGCTTCTGTCTCTGCTGAAAAGGTAGGGGCCGTAATCCTTGACGGGATGGGCAGATTCATTCCATCTTCAACTAAATCTTTTTCTCCTCAAAATCCATGGTTCGATGCAATTGTTCTCTTGCCCTCCGGGAGAGAGACAATGCTTATCGTGAATGGAAAAACTCTCCTTCTCCTATCACTCTTGCTAATTTTCATTCAGCCCGGAATCGATGCAGGGATGTTCTTCGACGGACTAAGCGTACTTTCATTAAAAGGAAGTGCGCTGACCTCCATGGCTCTCCTACTGATAAAAATTTCTGGCCTCTTGTCAAAAATATCTCTAACAACTTCTGTAAATCTGCCTTTCCTCCTCTTATTCGCTCTTGATGGTTCTGTAGCTAATACTCCTTCTGAAAAGGCTAATCTCTTCGGCCTCCTTTTTTCATCTAATTCCACCCTGCTCGATTCTGACATCCCTCCTCCTACTCCTTCTCCTCTCAGGTGTCCCATGTCTCTGCCTATAATTACTCATGATCAGGTGCATGGGATCCTGAAATCTATGAACGTCAGGAAGGCCAGTGGCCCGGATGGCATTCCCCCTCGTGTTCTGAGGGAGTGTGCTTCCGAGTTGGCGCCTGTCCTCGTTCAGCTCTACTCTCTATGCCTTAATACTAATACTTTTCCTCAATACTGGAAGCGTGCGTTTGTTCAGCCGATCCCGAAAAAAGGTAGTCGCTCTGACCCTTCTAACTATCGACCTATAGCTCTCACCTGTGTTCTATCTAAAATTTTTGAAACTCTCCTCAACTCTCATTTCCTGGATCATTTGGAGTCTCATTCTCTTCTTTCTGATCACCAGTATGGCTTTCGACGCTCGAGGTCAACTGGTGACATACTTTCCTATCTTACTGATCTATGGTCTTCTGCCCTTAGGGACTTCGGGGAGTCTTGTGTGGTGGCGCTTGACATATCCAAGGCTTTTGACCGGGTATGGCATGCGTCACTGCTCTCCAAGCTCCCCTCCTTTGGGTTTCCTCCTTCTCTTTGCTTACTATTGTCTAGTTTTCTCTCAGATCGTTCCATTTCGGCACTTGTAGATGGAGCGACCTCTTCCTCCTTTTTCTGTCAACTGTGGTGTTCCTCAGGGTTCTGTTTTATCTCCAACCTTATTCTTACTTTTCATTAACGATCTTCTCCACTGCACTTCTAACTCTGTTCACTCTTATGCTGATGATTCAACTCTGCATTCTTCTACTCATTTCAAATCTGCTCCCTCTTTTGCTTCTAGATTTGCTTCTCGTCTTCAACTTTCCAATTCCATTCTTGCCGATCTGGATGGGATTTCCCGGTGGGGTCATAGCAACCTTGTGAAATTCAACTTTAAAACTCAACTTCTTCACATCTCCCTCTCAAAAACACCCTAAACTTTCCTATCCTCTTCGATGGCTCTCCCGTCTCACCTGTAAATAACATTAACATTCTTGGTCTAAACATAAACAACAAACTATCTTGGAAACCACATATCACAATGGTTGCTAAAGCGGCCTCTAAGAAGCTGGGAGTTCTGTTCAGATTGCGAGAATTTTTCTTCTGAACAGTTACTCCAAATATATAAGGGTCTTATTCGTCCTTGTATGGAGTACTGTTCTCACATTTGGGGGGGCTCCGGCTCCTCCTCTCTTCTGGATAGGGTTGAGTCAAAAGCTAAAAGATTAATTAAACTGTCCCCTACTTTCAAACTCTCTTGACCCTCTGTCTCTGCGACGTGACGTTGGCGCGCTATCTCTTTTCTACAGGTACTACAATGGCAGGTGCTCGAGAGAATTGGCCTCTCGCATTCCTCCACCATTGCGTCGTCCTCGTTGCACAAGGGGTGCCCTGCTTTCGCACCAATTTTGTGTGGACGTAGGAAATCCCAGGCTAGCCCGTTGTGGTACCTCTTTCTTTCCAGCCACCTCTATTCTGTGGAACTCTCTACCTTCATCTATTTTCCTTCCTGTATTTAACCTTCCACTCTTCAAGGCTTCCGCTGCGCCCACCTGAGGGTTGTGCGTTAGGTGTGTGTGTGTGTGTTTAGTGAGCTTTCTCTATGTGTGTGTGCCCCCTCCTTGAAAAGGGCTCTGCCGTGAGTGGTGGCTTTCTGTAAAAAAAAAAAAAAAAAAAAAAAAAAAAGAAAATATATATATATATATATAATATATATATATATATATATATATATATATAATATATATATATATATATATATATATATATATATATATATATATATATATATATATATATAATATAATATATATATAGGGTGAGGGCGAAGCGCCTTCCGTAGCGATGCAGTACCCCCATTGGACATAACTATGGAGTGATAGGATGGGTAGACCATTCCGTTTCACTCCGTTGCCATTTGGTTCGTTCTTTTCGCGTTTCACCTTCTCAGGGCTCTAGTGTACCTCCGCCACACACTGGAGTGTCTATGCTC
>SEYY01019960.1:0-40174 GCA_009176605.1 Armadillidium nasatum
TACCAACACTTCAAAGAAGTGAAGACCCATTTCTTTGGTGGAAAAAGACATGGGAGACTTTACCAATATTGAGCAATTTGGCTTCAAAATATTTAAGCGACCACCATCATCTGTTGAGAGTGAAAGACTCTTTAGGACAGGTGGTAATATCCATGAACCTACAAGGAATAGGCTGTGTCCTGAAAATGGGGAAACTCGTATGTTTCTCCATTATAACTTAGTAGTATTGAACTTTAAATACTGATGAACTTGAGAGATGAGATAGAAGACAACATGAATTGAAGAGGCAAAAGTATACACAAAACAAGGAACACTGTCAAAATTTAATAGTATTTTTATGCAATTTGTATGTATGTATTTGTATTAACAATGAGTCAATTATGATATGTTAATGTTTCATAATTTATGAATGATTTCTTAAGTAAAAAAAAAAAAAACAAGTCAAAAGCCATAATAGCAGCCAGACACAAAATGACTAGCAATTTTGAAAATTATATTGGTATTGTTATTTGTTACTGTGTCGAAGCTATCTGATGATCAACTTGGCAGTTTGAAATGGTCTTGTAAAGGTTGGTTTGTTCTGGCAAAGGATTTAAACAATCGGCCGATTAATCGTGTGAATAGCCGATTACTGATTAATCGGTAATGTGGCCGATTAGGCCGATTACCGATTATCTGCCGATTAATCGGTGCACCCGTAATATATATATATATATATATATATATATATATATATTATATATATATATATTATATATATATATATATATATATATATATATATATATATATATATGCATACCGGCCCCAATGCCATCTGAGGGATTTTTATTCAACTATACGATATGCCAGTTCGACAGAAATAGACAGGTAAAAAAGAATTTTTTTTACACCAACAACTCTAAAACTCAATTTTTGCAGATAACCCGGTTTGATTTCACAGCGAAAATATATATATATATATATATATATATATATATATATATATATATATATATATATATATATATATATATATATATATATATATATATATATATGGTAACCTACGACCAGGGTTACCAATATGTAGGGACCTAATTATCTCCAGAGTTACTATGTGGTGCAGGAGGCCCCTATACTTTTTAGTAGCGCAGGGGGATCGATCAGGAGGCTGGGTATTTTCTAAGTCCCCTTGTGGATACCGACTGGTAGTCGTGTGGTAGCCACCACTTTTCTTCAAGCCTGCGGACCGTCTGTAGCCTTGGATGGCGACTACGTCCAAGGAGGAACCACAGTTGAGGGCAAATGGTCTGCCAAACTGGGTCTCCTTTCGGGAGCAGAGGCGTTGAACTTCTTCAACTGGGACGCCTTCTTCTGCGGCTGCTGTAGTGGCGTTTTATTCTGCTTTTGGACAGGTTCTTCGGCTTCTTGGCTAAAGTGAATGTAACAATATTTGCTAATGACCTTTTGAAATTATCTCAATGTAAAGGATCAATTAACAAATGATTGGTTTTTTCACTTTATTTGGTTTCACCTTTTAACAAAAATTGCTTACAAAGTCATTATTATAAAAGTTTCATAAATTCACATTGAAATAATATACTAAATTTTATTTATTTTAATTCTAAAATATTATTTAATATATTTATATAATACATATTACTTTACATTAGAATCAAAGACTTGAACACTAACATTTTTTTATTAAAAATTTAATAAAATATTTTATAAAAGAAATATATTTTATATTTAATAATATTTTAAAATGTTTTTTCCTCTAGGTTTCCAGCGAAAATTGCTAATTTGCGTGCGAAAGTAGGGTAGAAATAGCAAAAAGCACAGTCAAAATTTGTTTACAAAATAGTTTTGAGATTGAGACAGGATTATGCATAATTTACATTATATTTTACATGTTTTACTTTTTAAAACAATAGTTTATATTTTTATACATAAATAATAATTTTCATATTGAAAAAAAAACAACTTTATTTTCACTTTTTTACTAGTTTAAATGCTTCATAAAAAATAAACAAACCATATATAAACAATTTTTACATAAAATATATGTTTTCTTCTGTTTATAGGAAACATTTTTAAATTCTTGTTTAACTCTTTCATAAATGGCCACTATATATCAGTTCCCCATAGACACGGAGTGAACATCTTCACGATCGAAGCGTACTCGATGGAGGGGGTTTCTTCTGAGAACAACACCATCAGTGACATCGGGAGTAGAAACATCAGTGGAAGGAACATCGGGTGCATCAGTGGTAGGAACATCAGTTGGAAGTTTTGTTGGAGTCTTCATGATGGCTGGTTTCAATTGTCCTATAGAAACGACATCAGTCCTGCCATCTCGAAGCTTAATCTTAAAGCAGCGATCCATTCATTGTAGTACTTCATAAGGACCGCTGTAGGGGGCTTCTAATGATTTTCGGATGCAGTCTGTCCTCACAAAGACACGTGTACAAGTTTGAAGTTCCTTGGGCATATATGAACTGCTCTGAGGGGGATGGAAAGTAGGAAGTTCTCTGAAGTCTAGTTCTTTCATATGTGCCATAAATTTCTTCATGAAGGAGTCCAAACTTTGCTTGTAGTTAGGGGTTGATTGAAGAATCTCCATAGGACAAAGAGGAATTTTTCCAGTGACGGCTTCAAAAGCTGAATAACTGGAGTTGTTGGGAATGCATCGAAGACTGAGTAAAATGATTGGTAAAGACAATAACCAATTTTCTTTTCTTGCCATTAATGCCGTCTTGAGGGATCGATGAAATTGTTCAATTTGAGAGTTTGCCTCAGGATGATAGGCTGAAGTTCGAAGGCGGTGG
Organism: Armadillidium nasatum; assembly: GCA_009176605.1. Lineage (NCBI taxonomy): Eukaryota > Metazoa > Arthropoda > Malacostraca > Isopoda > Armadillidiidae > Armadillidium > Armadillidium nasatum. Next base: position 2,811 of record SEYY01019960.1, read on the forward strand.
AATCTTATCATGTGAGATAATTCAGTGAAGAATTCACTCTCAAGTTGAGGTCCTCTGTCTGAAATGACGTAGAGTGGAATGCCAAATCTTGATATCGACTGCATAAAAGCGTAAGCTACTGATTTGGCAGTAGTGTTGGTTATAGGAAATGCTTCTGTCCATTTTGTGTTCCGATCGATGCAGGTAAGTAGATAGCGAAAAACTGGAGATGAAGAATCGCAGATAGCTGAGGGAGGAAATGGTCCAACAATATTGATGTGCACTGTTTCAAATCTTGAAGAAGGAATTTTGACTAGAGTATTGGGTTGCTTGGTGTGATGGTGGACTTTAGAAGCTTGGCACTGTTCACAGGTGCAGACGAAAAGTCTGATGTCACGATCCATGCAAGGCCAAAAATATCTTGTTTTGATTAACCGTAGTGATCCTTTAATTCCTGGGTGAGACATTTGATGCAAATTATTACAGATCTGTAGGCGAGAAGATTTTGGAAGAAAAGGACTTGAATGAGAAGTAGAGGTTTCACACCATATCTTGAGGTTGTCCTGAAGAGGATAGCTACGAAGACGTGCGTGATACTGTTTGATTTCTTCATCCGTTTCTTGAAGTTGGGCGATAGCATGCAAATCAACAGCATCCACAGTAACCGAAGAGATCCGGGAGAAAGTGTCTGCTACGATATTGTCTTCTCTAATGTAGTGCGTTGAAGTGATATATTCGTTGAGAACTGAGAGATGTCGTTGTTGATGGTCACTTTTTGCGAGATTCTTGGAGTAGAAAGCAGAAACTAGAGGTTTGTGATTGTGAACAAAGGGTGACAGTTCTTCCTTCTAATATGTGCTTGAAATGAATAACAGAGTAGTAAGCTGCTAGGAGTTTGCTGTCAAATGTGGAATATTTTCGTTGTGGTTTTGATAACTTCTTGCTGTAGAAATCTACGGGGACAGGTTGACCATCAATCATCTGGTGTAAAGCTGCTCTAATAGACGTCTGACTGCTGTCTGTTACCAGTTACAAGTGAGTTACGTTAGGCAAAGAGAAAGGAAGCGTTGTTGCGTTTTGAAGGGCTTCTTTTATTTCTTGAAAAGTTGCAATTTCTTCCTCAGTCCAAGAAAGGTGCTTATCTTTTGGATGAAGCTTGGCTTTTTCTGAGAGTGGAAAAATGTTTTTGGCGAAGTTTGGAATGAATCTTCTGTAGTAGCCAATCATCCCGAGGAATCTTCTTAATGCAGCTGAATCAGGAGGAAGAGGAAAAGCTGTGATTGCTTCTTTCTTTTCTGAGGGAGGCGTTAAACCTTCTGAAGAAACTTTGTAACCAAGAAAGGTTAGTGAGGTTTTGAAAAATTCACATTTCTCCAATAAAATTTTGAAGGAGTTTTCTTGAAGTAGTTGGAAAACTTGTTTGAGATGAGTTTCGTGTTCCTCTTTTGAATTTGAGAAGATAAGACAGTCATCTAAGTATGTGAACACAAATGGAAGATCTCTGAAAATGGAATCCATCACTCTTTGGAAAGTTGCTCCAGCATTTTTGAGTCCAAACGGCATAGAGAGAAATTCGTAGAGACCAAATGGAGTGATGACAGGTTTTCTCTACATCGTCTGGGCGAATAGGAATTTGATGGTATGCTCGCTGGAGATCTATTTTTGAAAATATAGTTGAGTGATGAAGACGTTGAGACAGACTTTGGATGTTTGGAATAGGATATCTATCCTGTTTTGTAATATTATTTAAAGCTCTGAAATCTCCACAGGGTCTCCAAGTTCCTGGTGTCTTTTTAGGCACGAGATGAAGAGGTGATGCCCATGAAGATTTGCTTGGTCTGATGATTCCACTCTTGAGGAGGATGTCAAATTCCGCTTTTGCTGCTTTTAATTTATCATCTGGAAGGTGACGAGCTTTTGCAAAAACAGGAGGAGAATCATCAGTTAAATGTTATAAGCCCAAAACTGAACAACTATAGGAAAAAAATCCACCTTTAAGGTCAATAAAATTTAAAACAAAACTATAACTATAACATACCTTATTTTAGGAGGGTGCGTAGAGGAGGAATGGGGCTACAAATTCTTCTCTATATTTTATTCAATGCAAGTCATTGGTTTTGAGATATAGCCTCTCAAAAAAGGTCCATTTTTGACCAAATTTCAGATATTTCCGAAGTTTGAGAGGCTATATCTCGCTTCAACCAAAAAGTATTTAATAATGCACTAAATAAAAATTGCAGCCCTGTCCCTCCTATAAACAATATCCAAAAATAAAAAAAAATAATAGCGTGTTTTTTAAATAACTTTTTTCTCGTTAAGGGTACAATTTTTTTTTAAAAAAAAATTTCGTGCTTATATCTTTTTTTCTAGATGTGATATCAAAAATCTGTTCTCACCAATGCAAGAAATTGAAGCTAAGATTATTCAGTTAAATTTTCAGCTCATGTGGACCAGTGGTTTGACCCCCTTTTTCATTTTTTTTAACTTTGTGTCCAAATAACTTTCAAACTGTTATAGACTCAGGAAAATGCTCAAAATCAACACAGAACTTTGGGAAAAAATGCATATTCCCTGAAAATTTCAGCTCAGTCAAATAAAAATAAAAAAAATTAAACAATATAAGAAAATTAAGATATTTCTTCTTGCTTTTTTAAAATTTTCTCATTTTTTCTGTTTATTTTGACTACTTTTCAGCTAGTGAATGTTCATTTTGGTGTTTTGATTTTATGCCCCCATAAAGATTTGGTTGAAATTTTTTTACTTGTACCACCCGGAGGTCCTCTTCTAATTTTCTGACTGCAGATGTACATTTAGCTATTTCGAGCCTATCCTGAAACATTGTAAAGTTCTTCCATACTGATGAAGCTGATATTTTAACCATATTGATTGAAAGTATAAAAAATTAATAATTTTTAAATAATGTAGCTAATTGATTCAAGTTTGATACATAGCAATGATATAACAATAATATGTATAAATATAGGTTATATTGATAATTTTATATCTTACATTTTTTCAAACTTTACTTTGTGGGCTTATAGGTAAAGCTGTTGAATTACTATTATGAATCAAAAAAGTGTTTTTTTAATTTTTGGACTTTTTATTATACAAAATCTGTAATTTTCTGACATTTTCCCAGAGAAAATGCATATAATCATTAATTTAAGTGAATGTTGGCTATTCTACGGCTTTCTTATAATTAAATAAACCTCATTTAACTTTATATCTAATTGTTTTAACCTAAAATTTTACTGCTTTTGACCTCTTCACAAGTTTTAGGCAACCCTGGCCCTGGCTAAATTTGGGTGACCCTGGCCCCGGCCTCGGCAAAATTCCAGCCCCGATCGGTCCATATATATATATATATATATATATATATATATATATATATATATATATATATATATATATATATATATATATATATATATATATATATATATATTGTTAAGGTGAGAGTACGGGTTACCGACGATAAATCAATCCCACCAATGCAAAGACAGGACCAAAGAACCCACAGCTCCCAAACCAATAACTCAAATGAAATTCTGTTTAACAACGAATAACGCAGACACTCAGGTCCGGTTTATAGGATTCCCCTGCTAAACTTCTTCGTCTTAATCTATGGCCCAGATGAATTAAATGGAGATGCCAAGTACGTATATCAAACCCAACAATGAATAAACTCTCGTGACTCCAAAAGATATAGTAAATTATATAATAATACAATAAACTAACTACAGGAAAACACAGGACATTAGCTATGAATAAGAATGCACCCTGAAGAATATATAGGAATTTAATTGACAAATATACAATTCCGGCTTCAACACATTCAACTAAATAACCTGCCAGCTATACCCGTCGGCACGTGTTAGGGAGAGTGGCAACAATAAAGAAGATCCAACCTGCCTACACAGAGTTTTTGCTTTGATGACCCCGGAATTGACGAAATATTTACCTACTGCGTTCAACTCCGTTAGCCATAGAACAAGTATTCCATTCCCACTTAATTCGAAAGGGCACCAGAGGCCTTTATTTATTTTCGGTGCGACGACTACCTTTCACAAGGAAGGTGATGATCACCTTCCCTATGCAAGACGGGGCCCAATTACTTTTGCAAGAAGGTTCCCTTACGTGGGCTATTATTAACTTTATTAAAAACACATTGACGAATCTATTCCAACCGTTACTCAATATAACTAAATATGAGAAAGAGGGAAAGTGAAAGAAGTATGATAACAATAATTTACACTTTAATATCAAATATGGCAAAAGGGTTAATACAACAAGGATAACTTTAATAAATGAATAGTCAAAATAAACAATGAGCCCTATTGTCTATCTATTTTTCTCCAATCCTACAATTTATTAATTAAAAAAAATCAAATTTTTTTTTTTTTTTTTTTTTTACAATGTTTTCTATATTAATGGGATATTTGATAGCTTCTAAGACACTTGCTGAATCAACCAGCACCTAATTGAGGAGGAATCAGGACTCATGAAAGGAGCTATTAGTATGAAGAACAGAAGACACAGAAGTTGGAAGAATATATTAAATACTGGGCTTATCTGTAATTTTTGCAATACTTGGCTTTCGCTCTTGTACTTCTGTTAATGTGATTGGAATGGTTTATACCTGGTTTCTCCTTTAAACAAGTATACAATCCTGAATGATGACAAGTTGACAACTAAATCAGTTTCAGGTAATAATCCCAATTCTGATTGTACCCGTCCAGAGACGGCAGTAAATTGTTGTTATTCCAATATTTAGAGGTCCAAAGTTCAATCCTGGGGAAGTATCAGTCGATCCTAGTTGAGAGATGTGCTTCAACCCAAGCTCAGAATATAAAGGTCTGGCCCAAACTTAGAATATAAAGGTCTGACCCAAACTTAGAAGCCTAAAATACAATTTGCTTTTATTACTTCCTTATCCCATTAATATTTACCTAGATATATACATATGATAAATAAATAACACTTGAAACCATTATAAAAATAATAAATATATAAACCGTACCTTTTAAGGCAATGACTTTTGGCTTAACTCCTAACTGGTGAAGGCCTAAGCAATTTTAATAATTATCCTGTTTGGGTAATAATTCAACTTTCTCGAGTTGGTTAATAAGTCACAAATTATAACTCATAAATAGAAAATATAAAGCAAAATTCAAAATTCTGTAACAGAAACAGTTATTAGCATCATAATATTTAAACAAAATAAAAGAATGAACAAAAAAAAAATAATTTAAACATAACATAAATGATTTGGTTTACTATCAGTATTCTGATAATAACATAACTAAAAACACCAAAATTAAATGAATATAAAAATGGTACTGATTATGACTTAATAACTCTCCCTTTTATCCCCCTCCACCAGATTTTAGCCCCCCCCCCTAATTTCTGAAGGACTATTTTTCATAGTAGGGAATACATAGTAGGAAATGCATTACAAATAAATACAATACATTGCAAAAAAAAAATATATATATTTTTTTTTTAAATACAAAAATACAAAAAGTTTTACAAAAAAATATAAACTCATTTTCAGCCAGATAACCATCAATTCAAGAGTTCTATTTACAGTTGCTTTCTTAAATTGTGGATCCTCTTTTCCCTCTGCACAGCTTGTTCTAAATCATGGAATAACCAAGACTGGTATTCCAGATTATTATTCGTGTGAGCTGATCTTTGCTCAATTGATTGTCTTATAATAGCCTGGAAAAAGGCAATATTCGCTTCACTATTATAATCTAAGGTATCATGAGTAATACCAGTTGAGGTAGAAGCAACTGCACCGGCATCATCATATTTATTAGGAAACTTTCCATAATCGTAATCGGGAAGTGTGTATGTATAAAATTTATGATCATCTCCCCATGTGGTCTCTTGTCGATGTTGATCATTTGAGGTTTGTGGTTCATGACTCGTTGTTGGTATGGGATAATATCCCTCATAAGTAGATGTAGAAGATTCTTGGAAATCTACAAATCTTCTTAAGCATCTATCCACATTATCACTTTCTTGGTTTTCCCTTGGGAAATTGATTACATCATCATCGTCATCGTCGGAACTGACAGGTAATTGTCGGGAATGTACGAGCATACGGGAGTGTATGGTCTTTCCTTTCTTTGCGACAGGTTCACCGTAACGATCGTGACCCGAAATTTGATAAAAGATATTACGATTACTCTTCATGAAGGCCTCCAAAAACCTTGTGTTCCCGTGTAAGCCATCGGGTAAGAGTGAACAATTTAAGGTATCAGATTCTCCCCCAAAGAAATAAACCATTGGTGATTTATTATTTATTTTTTCACGTCTTCCTCGACTATCATAGAAATTACTAAGTGCATGCTCAGCCTGTATTACACGTTTATCTATCCAATGATAATCGTCGTTAATTAAGGTCTTGAACAATCTAAAGACTTTAATGGAGTGTTGTCTCATTTTTGAAGCATTTAAGATGGGATGATCTTGCAAAAAATCCTTGTATCTGGACCCCCATTCCCTCACAATTCTCGTCTGATTAAAGGTATAAAGGTCCTTGATGGCAGGAAGAACCAAATACATAATACAGTTTGGGTTTTTCTCGTACATTTCTCTATATAATAGATTCATGATGGAAGGAACGTCAGAAATAGATGGATTGTGGACTGGACAGAATACAGTGATATCTTGTCGTCCTTTGGTATTAATAGTCATTCTCTTCCAAGCCAAAGTAGTTAAGGCCCAGATGAATACAACATCGATTTGGGGTATCATACCCCGTCGAAGTAAAGAAAGACACTCATCAATCCGTGCACCAGAACGAAATTCGGTAACAGCATCGATTCCATATTCTCTACGCAACCATCTCTGGCCATCCCGAAAGATCTTGACTTCGGAGGCACCTACACACAGCAAGTGGATCATGGCGATGAAGCGTTGTTTTCTGTGGGTGGAGATACACAATATGCTGATTAGTACCATGTAGGAATAGTATTCCCGCAACTCCGCTATCCCCCCAACTAAGCACTAAATTGACTCAGCAAGTGTTTATCAAGGAGTTGCGGTCGTAAATTTTTATTTTTTTTATTTTTTATTTTTATGTACAGAAGTCTGTAGTGATTGTCGAGTCGCAACCCTATTTAATGTATTTGTTAGAAGATTATGCATTGTTTAGGCAAAGAAATACTTATTTCGCACATTAAAAAGGATTGTAAGGACAAAAACAAATAAACCAGTTTAAACACTCAATGAATTTAATCCTTAATTCAGGGACAAAAAACTGTTAAATTTGAAATTATATTTTTAGGTTTTTTCAATTCATCAAATAAACTCAAAATCACAAAAAAAACTATCTTTATAAATTTGGGACTTTAAATTACTTAACCAAACCAGTGTTTGGTAACATTATTATAAAGGCTTAGTATCAGTTTTAGAAAAGAAATTTTATGTATTTGTGGTGGTTATAGGAAAGGATAGTTTGGAAGACCTAACATATTCCAACGGTTGGAGCATAACATTAGGGAGGTTTGGGACTGTTCCTCGAGATCGCGTTAGTGGTCTAACAACAGGTGTTTCAATTACGATAGTTGGGTGATCCTATAGGCAAATTTTCCCGAGATAACCGTCTCCTAAGAACTAATTCTCCTTCAACAGAATAATTGTCTGGTAAACAATCCAGATGGGGAACAGTTGACATTTGAGTAACCCCAAGGTTATCTTCTAAAAATTTCCTTAACGTACCCGGGGATTGTGTTTCAGAGTATGACGACCCCTCTTCAGGTATATGCGATGCATTTAATCCAACAGTCGCTCTATCAACTCCAGATACATCAAAAGTGGAATTCATCCATCCTTCAACTAATGGATCTATTATTGTATTGTCATGTGAATCGTGTACATACATTGACGTATGGTCCCATTCTAATTCATGATCCTCTGGATCGATAACAATATTTTCAGTATCTTGTGATGATTTTTCATGGGAATCTTTATTATAATCCATTGGCTCGAATCCACTGAATTCAGATGACGAATCGTCCATTTCAACAATTTTGTAGAGCTCTTTATTAGATGATTGAGGTATTAACATTTCATGACTGTTTTGCAATCGAGACAAACAAGATGGCGTTTGGGAGGTACTTTGCAATTGGGATGAAAATAAGAGAGGAGGCGAAATTGTGTAAGAAATGTTATGCATAGGGACAGTTGGAAAGACAGTAGAAGAGTTAAAAGAAAGCTGGGGAACAGTTGGAATAGGATCTAATATATTAGATATTGGTTCTTGAGAAAGTAAAAATCTACTTTGCTCGCTATTTTCCTTATCTCTTTGACTTATTTCATTTTTACTCTTATTTATTTGTGCGATTGTATTTTGCAACACTTTTAAACGCCCTATGATTGATTCAGTCAAGTTCTGTGTCTCAGCAGAACTTACTGGTATGTCAGTAAAACCTAGGAAATTATCCTCAATATCCTCTATTTCTTGTGGATATTCATTCTCCTGCAATACCTCCTCATCAATATCATCACTCATATAATCCTATGAAAGAATCAGGTTGTACTGAGGAACTATCTTCAGCATTCACATCCAAATCCTCATCCTCTAATTCATTGGTTTTATAAAGAATATCAGGCAAATTGTGGATTTCTTTTCAAATAATTTGGTATTTCGATCCATTTTCTTAATTGTGAAAAGTGCTGTTTCTCTTCTCTAGTATTGGGATCACTAATTCTTTTAATGTTATATGTTATTTTATTCTCATTGACCTTTGTGATGACAAAAGGTCCTTCCCACCTAATTTTAAATTTATTTTCCACATGATGGCCTTTACTAATCACCTTTTTAGCTACTTTCTGCCCTTTCTTATATGGCTCAAAATTGATTGTACCCTCATCCCAATATTGTGGAAAACTGTGAGAGACTTCAGGATGCACATTATTTAATATGAACTTGGATGGTGAAGTTTTCAAAGAACTATGATAAGTATGATTGTAAATACTTATTGACGATGGAAGTTCTTCATCCCAGTCTGTTTCATGGTCCAATACCAAACATTTTAATGATTGTATCAAACTTCGATTGAACCTCTCACATATCCCATTACTCGCGGGATGTAGCGGCGTTGTTCTTATGTGTTGAATATTAAATTCAGATAGTACTTGTTGAAAGTTTGCGGATACAAATTCTGTCCCATTGTCGGTCAACATCCGGTTAGGGATTTTTAATAAGAAAGGTAACATTTTCTTCTTTAAAACTCTGGCTACTGTGTCGCTTTGTTTATTGTTAATGGGAACTGCGCAAGCCCACTTAGTAAAGTGATCAATCAGGACTACTACATATTTATTTCCGGATCTGGTTATTGGAAATTGTAGTAAATCCATAGCCATTAGATCAAAAGGACTCTTGGCCGTTATTTTCAACGTAGGTGGTACAACATTTGTTGAATGAGTCTTAAATTTTTGGCATGTAGGACAACATCTTACAATGTCAGATACTATCTGATTGACTCGTGGATGCCAGAAATGTCGATACAATAATTCTAATATTTTATTTCTTCCTATGTGCGCACACCCCCAATGCAAATTTATTACCACAGTGATTATAAACTTGAAAGAGAGTGCATACAGAATTCTACCAGAGCTATGTTGGTAATATAGAATGTCATTCTTAATCATTAACCTAGGATGATGTATTTTAAATATTTGGGTCCTTTTGCTCCATTGCGTGACAGGAATTTGGTTTTTGATCTGCCTTATTATATAACTAATAATTGAATCAGTCCTTTGATCTTCGATAATATCCAATTCAGGGATATTATGCTGAGTTACATCCACTTGATCATATATTGGACTTATAGAATGAATATTGATGATAATTTCATCCATATTGGTTCTTATTACTGGAGGTTGTTTTATCAAATAATTGTAATGAACTCCTCCTAAGCATTTTAAACTGCATATCTCTTGAGCATCTGGAGGACCATACATCATAGGCTTTATATCTTTGAAGAAGATTTGTACTCGTACTTTAAATAATGTACAAAAAGCTTCTATTACCTCAGGTTTAGGAATATGTCCACTGAGTTTCATCGCATTTAGTTGTTTGCGGATGTTTTTCTCTTTCAATTTATATTTTTCTATGTGCTTTAAAAGTTCATTAATCACTAAGACACGTAATTCCAGATGATTGTCGATAGTACCATATAAAAACAAGGAAAAGCACATGAATAATGCATCACCACCTCCCGGAATCGTGATCATCTCAAATCCCGGAGGTAGGAATTCGGCTTCGTGTTTATTAGCATCGTCTTGTTCTGATAATGGCAAATTTGGTACTGGGGATCTTGATAGTGCGTCTGCGATAAGATTACTTTTCCCCACTATGTGTCTTATTTCGAAATCAAACTCATTCAATTCCTCCCAAGTCCTAGCAACTCTGCCATCAACCATACTCATATTCTGCAAGTATATTAGTGGTTGATGGTCTGTATAGATGACAAATTTAACCCCTCTCAGGAAAGCTTTTAGTGATTTGACAGCCCATCGTAATGCTGTCAGTTCTTTGTCGATGGTACTATAGTTCTTTTGAGCACCATTAAAAGTTGTGGAGATGTAAGCGATGGGTTTTTGAACTCCATTTTGCTTCTGAGAAAGACTGGCCCCTGCTCCTATGTCAGAAGCATCTACATGAAGTTCCATTGGGGAAGCTTCAGAACTATAATCTGGGAAACCCAGCAGGATAGGATCCACTAATGCCTGCTTTAGCTGGTCAAAAGCATTTTGACATTTTTCATTCCAGGAGACAGTCTTCCCTCCTGTTTGAGAGGATAATGGTTTTGCTATTTGAGAGCAATTGGGTATGTGCCTTCTGTAAAAATTGACCATACCTAGGAATTGTCGTAGTTGTTTAACCGTTGTTGGTATAGGGAATTCCAAGACACCCTTTAGATTCTTTTCTAAAGGCATTATTCCATTGTCAGAGACTCTATGGCCAAGAAATTCTACTTCCTCTCTGCAAAGCTTTGTTTTCCTAGGTTTTAATTTATAACCATTTGACCCTAAGGCTATTAAAACCTCGTCTAAAGTGTTGAGATGGTCTTCAAAAGTCTTCCCCAGAATGATGATGTCATCAAGGTATACCATAACCTTATTCCAGGGAAGTCCTGCAAGAGCGAGCATCATGCCGCGTTGAAACGTTGCAGGGCCATTTTTTACTCCAAATGGCATTTTTAGATATTCGTACTGGCCAAATGGTGTTGAGAAAGCTGTTTTTTCAATGCTATCAGGGTCCATGTTGATCTGATAGTACCCCTTGATTAGGTCAATGGTAGTGAAAAACTTGTTGCCATACATGTTATAAATCATGTCAATCAAGTTGGGTAACGGAAATGAATCCCCTTTTGTAGCATTATTGAGCTTCCTGTAGTCGATACAAAGCCTGAGAGAACCGTCAGGTTTACGAACAGGTACCACAGGAGCGGAGAAGGGTGACTTACTTGGTCTTATGATATTCCCTTCTAAGAGGTCTTTGCATTCTTTCTCTATTTCCTGGGCCAAAGGTCCCTGAACTCTACGTACTGGAACTCTGACGGGTCTATCCGATTCCAGTTCTATTTTATGGGTGATGTTGGTGGCAACTCCCACATCATTATCCCCTGTGCTTAACACAGATACATGCTTTTGTAGCACACTAATTAGTTGGTTCTTTTGATCAATCGTTAAATTAAGTTCTTCTATTTGGAATTCGGATATAATCGTTTTTACGTTCCAGTGCTGTTCGGGGTATATACCCGATTCAGTTAATTCATTAATGATTGGAATAATTTCCAACTTTCCTGTTGGTTTAATCTTTCCCACTAGGGTGTTTCTTTTTATTCGTTTTTCACGGTCCGTATAATTTATTATAGCTATTTTTAACATTGTCCACCCTAAGATCGAGAATTCCTGGTATTATGGAAACACCCGGAATATCCATGCCCTGGAATTCTACCAGTGGACAACGTTGCCTAGCTTCCTGCTGAATTTTATCAACCACAATAGATACCATTCTGCATTGTAACGGTTTTAGGACCGTAATTTCCGGTACAACACAATTATAGAAAGGTATATTGCAGCTAATATCTTTCCCTACCGTTTTTAATTTTTTATGAACCCTGTGTACCAATTCACGGCGAGTCAGATCCGGTAAAAGATTGTTATCTTTTAACGAAACTGCTCCCAGTACAACATTATGAGTCATAAAATCAATGGGAACTACAAATAACATTATTGGACGAGGAGTAACGAACCCACTTTCGAAAACTATTTTCCTTTCAATGTAATGTTCAACTGGAATTTTAGATGTACAACCAAATCCTTTCAGAGCTGTGACATTGACGTCAGAAGCTGGTTTGAGTTCTATGTCTTTTAGGGTGTGGAGAGCCCCTGCATTGACTAGACTCACCCCTGCTCCAGTATCGATCATACAGTCGAAATACTGAGAACATTCAGGATGGTCCAATGCAACTGAGACTATCAAAGGGTCCACATCAGCCTGACATAGATTGAACAAAATATCGCAGTTGTTTGATTGATTATGATTTTCACTCCTTAATGGACTATTCCCATTATTATTGATATCCGTTCCATTTTCGATTCCGATTATTTTGAGCCATTAATTTCGAAGTTCGATTTTTACGATTCTCCACAATGTGGCTCATCATTGCGGAGTGGGATAGTTTCCCATTTCCTGTATACATTGTCCTTCCTCATGTGACTCTCCACACATGTTGCAATTAGTAACACAGCTTGTCTTAGGTCGAGCTCCAGTCGTAGTCCAAGGATCTGAGGATGGTCTAGTGTTCTCTACAATCCTGGTTTGATATTGTCCCCTCTGAGGTAAGGGTCTTTGCTCCGCAACGTTGGTGAGTTGCTCTTGAGACCTAGTAGCGGCGTTTCCATTGTTGTTCTGGGAATTACAATGCATCCCCAAGTGCTCACCCTTACAAAAAGGACATTTAGGAGCTTTATTTTTGTTGGGTGAGTTGTTAAAACGATTTTCGGTGTTTCTCCAACAATCACTTCTTGTGTGTTCTTTAGTTTTGCAAAAGCTACAAATATCGAGATATTTGTAGCAGTCTGCCATCAAGTGACCCTTTCTCCCACAAAAATCACACTGAGTTACATTTCGATTATTCTGGGATCCTTCAGGTGTTGGGGTATTCTTGATTCTTCTTGGTGGTGTACGTGAAGTATTTGACTTCTGTTGGTTTGATTTTTGGGGTAATAATTGATTTTGATTTTTACCTTGTCTTCTTGGAGGTGGTCTTTGAAGTATGTCACTCCAAGTTGGTTTTATTGGGGTTACTGCATCAATGTAGATTACCTCTTGTTCATCCTCATCGATGTCTTGTACATTTTTATGTGGAGTTCTACTTTCTGATTGGAAATTTCTTGGTGAGTCATAAGTTCTTGGTGATGTATGGAACTCACGTTCATAACTGTCTGCTAACATGACAAGTCTTTCCCAAGGAACTCGCTGTTGGGTACCCATTTCATTTTGTATGAGGTACTCCCTTAATTTAATTTGCACAGGGTACGAGACATTAAATAGGAAAAGCGGTTCTGAGCGACTTCATGATTCCTCATGTTAGTGTCTGGATAAGCTCTTGATGCCAATTGTTCCAATCGTAGGGCAAACATGTTTATATCTTCTCCTGGTTTGCGTTGAGCAGCATGATAGTCTCGGAGCTTGTTCTCATTCTTTCGTTTTTCCTCATGCTCGAAACCACTTGAGAAGAGATTCTTTCACAGCCATATACTTATTGTTGGTTTTTGTTATCACCATATATAGTTTAAGGAATTTGCCTCCAAGGTATTTTTCAAGGAGCCTCACCCATTGATTTTGTGCTTCAGGATACCTCTTTGTGAACAGTATTCCTCAAAATGTTCGAAGAACTGTTTTAAATCGTGATCATTTTCATATTGATACACTTTTGGCTCTACCACTTTAGGTGTTTGTACTTTATTTACTAATATAGTTAACAACGACACAGCTTGTGTTAACAGGGACATCTGTTGTTGTATGATGTCAAACTGTGTGGCCGTTAACGAAGCTTTGATTTGCATTCGAAACTTTGGTGGAGGTGGTAAAGGAGTGGTTTGCATTCTTGGTAACATGTTTACATTAGTAGTCATGGGTTGAGTTATATAAGTTCTTGTAGACGTAACTGGTAACATAGAGAAGATACAGAAACAAGATTCTCAAGATTGAATACATGGTGAAGTTGTAATCGGTTGTTCTTGATGATTCAAAAGGTAAGGAAAAGATCCCTCCCTTTTCTTCCCGTTTATAAGTTTCAACGATCCGGATGTAGTTATGGGAGTATTTGTGATATCCATCCCTGTCATCAGATTCCTCTATTTGGCCCTCAGACTCATTTATTTCAAATCCTGTAGAGGGTTTTGGACCCGCAGCTTCTAATTTCTTACTCAACTCAGTCATTTGAGCATTTAAATTTCCCATAATACCTCTCACCGTTTCTGCCGATATGACATCATCTCGTGATCCACCTGCTACCTCTCCACTTAACTCTTCATTTCTCACGGTATTAGCATTAGTCTCAATACTTTTCAAGTATTCCTCTATTGGTGATAGTTTTTCTCCCACATTATTTTCTGCCATTGCGACTTAACTTACTTGTAATACTTAAAGATATAAATGACCCGATACTGATACTGACAGTGTTAATAGTAATATATATATATATACTTATACATATATATATTTATATATATAGTATAAATGTAGTAACTATATATATACTTCTGGTGCTTATATATATATACTTATAGTAGTCTTATATATATATATATACTTATATTAGGATTCTCAATTTTATATATATATATATATATATATATATATATATATATATATATATATATATATATATATATATATATATATATATATATATATATATATTATATATATAATACATATGTCAAACTATGTGACGTTTTCTTTCTTGCTAACAGCTGGAGGAGTTTTCTATTCTCTTTAGTTACAGCGAATCTTGATCTGCAAAGATAAAAACCTGGGGCTGCAAAGGCTCTTTGCATATACTATTGATATGCCAAAAGTCAACTGCAATCCCGTTATTACTATTAGCCTACCGTGAGATTATCTAGGTTAGTTCTTAAAACTATTCTAGAAGTACCTACAAAAGATAGTAGTAGTGAAATATAGCAACAAGCCTAGGCACGCAATATGGTTGAAATCACAAGCAGGATCAGCAAGAAAATGACAAATGCAAGGTGAAGGACAAGAGATAGTGACTCTTAACTTTGGTTTGTAGATTTGTGGTACATAAATATTTTTGGGTTTCACGGTTTCCCGTGGTTACTACTATGGCAAGCCCACGTTTACAGTGGAGATATCCTTCTTACTAACTATGGTAGCAGAAGGCCCCACGTTGGGCGCCAAATAAATTTTTCTATGTTAGGGAGAGCAACAATTAAAACAGATATTCTAGAAGTACCTAGACTAGGTATCAGTTTGCTAACCTTCAGATTCACTGAGAATCCTGTAGAAGGTTTAGGACCTGCAGATAGCATCAGCAATACTATTCTCTTTAGTTACAGAATCTTGATCTGCAACGATAAAAACTGGGCTGCAAAGGCTCTTTGCATATACTATTGATATGCCAAAAGTCGACTGCAATCCCGTTATTACTATTAGCCTACCGTGAGATTATCTAGGTTAGTTCTTAAAACTATTCTAGAAGTACCTACAAAAGATAGTAGTAGTGAAATATAGCAACAAGCATAGGCACGCAATATAGTTGAAATCACAAGCAGGATCAGCAAGAAAATGACAAATGCAAGGTGAAGGACAAGAGATAAGGACTCTTAAATTTGGTTTGTAGATTTGTGGTACATAAATATTTTTGGGTTTCACGGTTTCCCGTGGTTACTACTATGGCAAGCCCACGTTTACAGTGGAGATATCCTTCTTACTAACTATGGTAGCAGAAGGCCCCACGTTGGGCGCCAAATTTTGTCTATGTTAGGGAGAGTGGCAACAATAAAGAAGATCCAACCTGCCTACACAGAGTTTTTGCTTTGATGACCCCGGAATTGACGAAATATTTGCATACTGCGTTCAACTCCGTCAGCCATAGAACAAGTATTCCGTTCGCACTTAATTCGAAAGGGCACCAGAGGCTTTATTTATTTTCGGTGCGACGACTACCTTTCACAAGGAAGGTGATGATCACCTTCCCTATGCAAGACGGGGCCCAATAACTTTTGCAAGAAGGTTCCCTTACGTGGGCTATTATTAACTTTATTAAAAACACATTGACGAAATCTATTCTAACCGTTACTCAATATAACTAAATATGAGAAAGAGGGAAAGTGAAAGAAGTATGATAACAATAATTTACACTTTAATATCAAATATGGCAAAAGGGTTAATACAACAAGGATAACTTTAATAAATGAATAGTCAAAATAAACAATGAGCCCTATTGTCTATCTATTTTTCTCCAATCCTACAATTTATTGATTAAGAAAATCAATTTTTTTTTTTACAATGTTTTCTATATTAATGGGATATTTGATAGCTTCTAAGACACTTGCTGAATCAACCAGCACCTAATTTAGGAGGAGTCAGGACTCATGAAAGGAGCTATTAGTATGAAGAACAGAAGACACAGAAGTTGGAAGAATATATTAAATACTGGGCTTATCTGTAATTTTTGCAATACTTTGGCTTTCGCTCTTGTACTTCTGTTAATGTGATTGGAATGGTTTATACCTGGTTTCTCCTTTAAACAAGTATACAATTCTGAATGATGACAAGTTGACAACTAAATCAGTTTCAGGTAATAATCCCAATTCTGATTGTACCCGTCCAGAGACGGCAGTAAATTGTTGTTATTCCAATATTTAGAGGTCCAAAGTTCAATCCTGGGGAAGTATCAGTCGATCCTAGTTGAGAGATGTGCTTCAACCCAAGCTCAGAATATAAAGGTCTGGCCCAAACTTAGAATATAAAGGTCTGACCCAAACTTAGAAGCCTAAAATACAATTTGCTTTTATTACTTCCTTATCCCATTAATATTTACCTAGATATATACATATGATAAATAAATAACACTTGAAACCATTATAAAAATAATAAATATATAAACCGTACCTTTTAAGGCAATGACTTTTGGCTTAACTCCTAACTGGTGAAGGCCTAAGCAATTTTAATAATTATCCTGTTTGGGTAATAATTCAACTTTCTTGAATTGGTTAATAAGTCACAAATTATAACTCATAAATAGAAAATATAAAGCAAAATTCAAAATTCTGTAACAGAAACAGTTATTAGCATCATAATATTTAAACAAAATAAAAGAATGAACAAAAAAAAAATAATTTAAACATAACATAAATGATTTGGTTTACTATCAGTATTCTGATAATAACATAACTAAAAACACCAAAATTAAATGAATATAAAAATGGTACTGATTATGACTTAATAACTCTCCCTTTTAACGGCTGTCAGGGCATATACCAAATGTGTGTAAGTACCAGATTTTTTACTGACACCGAGACGTAGATTATGAGTTGACTAATGAATAGGAATCAACACAAGAATATTTAAAAACTTTAGCGAACCAAGATTGGTAACTAAAGGGGTAAATATATATAAAATTATAAATAATCTTATATATACGGTGTCTAACAATTAGAATATATGAGGTATATATACAAAGTATGAATATTTATATATTTTTGTATAATAAATAATAATTACATAACCGACATATAGATTATAGTTTGTTCAATTAGAATTGGTTTACAAAAATAGGATGATAATTGAGTGCTGATTAGATATACAGATATAAATAAATGTATATTTAATCAGTAAATACTGGCACGATTAAGCAATAGAAATACTCGTAATTATTTAAGAATAACTTAGCTTTAGCAAGATTAGCCAGAGGAGACTGCTCACAGCTCGTCCAATTATTTGATTAAGAATATGCTTGAGTCAGCGTTGACTTCCTCTGTAGTGATACCCTATCAATGCGTATTGCGAATATACACTGAATTTTTGAATTAAATGTACTCCTGATACAACCGGTCACCTGATTGGACCTTGAGACTGAATTATATAGCCTAGATCTATGGACTGAATGTTGATCGGATACAGCACTGGAACTGATCCTGGCACTGGAAATGGATACAGACTGGAATCTGATCCGAGCACTGGAATCTGAAGGATAAACCATATCAGATTATCTATTCCTAACAACAATTAACTAATTGAAATTAACTCCTAACCAAAATAATAAAGCTTGTAAAACTTACCCTAACGAGGAATGTTCCAAACTCGAGACAGAATATCTGAGATCGAATATATTACCAGAATACTTTGAGACAAGATATATCACCAGAGAATATTAAACAAATCTAACTACTGTCTGGAATAGAGAGAAACTGATTTATTACCAATCACACACACAAATATATCATAAATGAACAATAAATAATATTATCCTCCTAATAATATAACATAAGGAGTACTTTGACAGTGCATAGGTTATTACCTACTGCAGAGTGAAAACTACACATAGATTATATTCCCAGAATATATATATATTTAATATATATATATAATATATATATAATATATATATATATATATATATATATATATATATATATATATATATATATATATATATATATATATATATATATATATATATATATATATATATATATATATATATATATATATATATATATATATATATATATATATATATATATATATATATATATATATATATATATATATATATATATATATATATATATATATATATATATATATATATATATATATATATATATATATATATATATATATTATAGATATAATTAATAAATTACCTTAAATAATTTTTATACCGATACCTGATATTTATATAATAAATATACTTCACTCCATATATATATATATATATATATATATATATATATATATATATATATATATATATATATATATATATATATATATATATATATATATATATATATATATATATATATATATATATATAGAATCCTCCCTGAATTTGAACCCAACAAAGGAAAACAATTATTTGGATAAAACTCACGCTTTATCGTTGATTCTTTTGATAAGTTGTTGTTGTACCTGCCTCTTCAATGAGTGGCGGCGTTGTTGAGTGAAGTAGATCGATGATACAATCTGCTGAAATGACCAGTGATATTCAGATCCGTTGTAAGGACAGTGGGATCACAAAAAAGAACGAATGGTGACAGATGTATAACAAGAACTGTTCTTTTCAGGTGGAAGGTTAATGAAAAAACCAGTAATAAAACTTGTTGAATGTTTTAATATTAGAAAGCTGATGAATTGAATTCTTTAAAGCAGGACAGAACTTGAAAAGGTTTTTCAAGAATGATGCAAATCAAGGTTTTGGTTATTTAAGGAACTGATGGGAATGTTGAATTATTAAGGACATTGTATCACTAAAGAAATTCCCATTGTCAAATCTTTTAATTGAGGAAAAATGGAAAGGACCATTGAAAGATGATGAAATGTGAAATAGTTGTGTGCAGTGTATTGTTGTTGTGCTGGTAATGTTATGATTATTTAATGATAATTCAATTTATTAATTTTAACAATTACATTATTACTATTATAACTCACCCTCAATCCTTAATCTTAATTTTAAGGGAGAACCACATCCCAAGCCCTGGACCCTGATACAAGAAGGACTAAGACTACATGAAGTGGAAGTGGTTAATAAATGTAAAGTTCTAAGAAGAGAACCTATATATAATTTATATATAATATAAATGAAAATAGCTTCAGTTTGGGGATCATCCGGAAAACTGTCATACTCCGCAGTGATAGGGTGCATTGTGAGGAAGGTGGTGGACTTGGATGTTCCCCAAACTGAAGCTACCTTAAATTATAAGTGTTATAAATGGATTTGAGTCAAAAGTAGAACATAAAAATGAAATTGAACTTGAACTTGACAGTAAAGATGACAGGTGTAGGCTGCATAACAATCCAGAGGTTATCTGCAATTAATGTCAGGTAGACGTAGATCCGCTGATCATAAATGTTTCGCTTGATGCAAGTAACACTTTCCTGGATTGCATGGTTGATACAGGTGTTGAGTGAAGGGGTTTTACCTACTTTACATAATATAGATCTTAAATCCTCCAAAGAAGTTACAGCAATAATGGGCTTTGGGCATAATCGCCGAATTCCTGTCACTTTATATTGAGGAACAGGTTGTTTTTATAGTGGCTTCACCACTAATCCCATTTAATTTTTTATAATTCCATTTGAAGTGATGAATCATAATGCCATATTAGGTGCGGTTGCCCTCAAGGACAACAAATTACTTCCCGACCTGACCCACCGAGAATTGCTGAAAAGGACTCAGGATAACCTATCCAGTGTCTGCAAAGATATAAGCCTGAAACGTGAAGTAGTCCAAGGAGCTTGTTTAAAATCCATAGAATATACACGTGCAAAGATCATTAGCAATGGAAAAAGAAAGGATATGCAAAGGAGAAAAAGTTTCATTAGGAGTGCAACAGGGTACAGAAAGGATAGGTGATATGTTGAAGAGATTCACTTCTGCACGAAAGTTATATTTAGAACTCATCTCACTATTTACCAGTTCTTTTGTTCCATCTGTACATGAAACATCAGATACTGACTGCAAGTTTCTAAGAGTTTGTACCATCTGTGCAAGGACAGAGGTTTATATCTCAGAGCTGTCCAATTCACCAAAACCTTCAAAATCATCTTCCTCTCCCTCACTATTTATACCATCATCTGATGAAGGTTCATCTTTATCAACCTCTTCTCTTTCATCTTCAGACCTATATTCTAACTCTACATCATTAAGTGTATCCTCCTCTTCCTCTTCATCTGCTTGAAATACCTTCTCCTTGAAGAAGGGATTTTTCAGTAGATATGAGGGAATTTCAATCCATTTCCAAAGATGAGAATAATGAACCTTTCCCTTGTGAATTTGGGTTGGCCACTCGTTTGATTCTATAAGTGACTTTATTGTCATTCACCACTGTAATAACAAATGGTTCTTCCCATCGGACTGAAAATTTGTTGGTCACCTGGTGTCTTTTAAATATGATTTTTTTCGCTACTCTTTGCCCAATTCTATAAGGTTTAAAATTTGGAGTACCATCATCCCAATATTTTGGAAAAGTATGAGTGGGTTCTACATGGGACTCCTTCAATTTAAAGTCTGAGGGTGACATCTTTATAGAACTATGCCAGGTATGGTTATAGATGATTACTGCGGATGACAATTCCTAATCCCAATTTGACTCATTTTCTAAAACCAGGCATCTTAATGATTGGATAAGACTCCTATTAAACCGTTCACATATACCGTTGCTGGCAGGATGTATTGGGGATATTCGAATATGCTGTATGTTAAATCTTTCTAAAACAATTTGAAAGGTTTCAGCTACAGACTCCATTCCATTATCTGTCAGTAAACGGTTTGGTAATTTAGGAAAAAAAGGCAAGATTCTATTTTCAAGAGCATCTGCCACAGTTACACTTTGCTTGTCTGCTATGGGTATTACACTAACCCATTTTGAACAATGATCTATTAACACAGTTACATAATTATTTCCACTATTGGTAACAGGGAATTTCAATAAGTCCATGGCTACAAGGTCAAAGGGAGTGTTTGTTTTTATTTTTAGTGTAGGTGGTATGATTTTACTTGAATGTGTTTTCAACTTCTGACATGTAGGGCAACATGTTACTACATCTGAAACAACCTGATTTGCCCTAGGATTCCAGAAATGACGATAAATTAAATATTATTTTATTTCAGCCAATATGAGCCAAATTCCAATGTAATTTAAGGACAATTAAAACTAAAAAATTAAATGACAAAACTATTTGTTTGTGTTGTTTATGCTGATACCGATACAACATATCATTTTGCATGAACAGGTCTCTATGGTGGCATTTAAATATTTTCAACAAGGGTGGCCATATAGAACTAGGTGTATTCAAGGACACATGTTTGCTTAAGTTACGAAAGAACATAATTGTTATTTTGATCAAAAATAATATCGATTTCTCGGATATTATTTTGAGCTATATTAAGATCATCATAAAGTGGTATGACCTCATTTATGTTTATAATAATCTCATTAGTTTTAGTTTGAACAATGTCAACAGGTTTTAAATAATTATAATGTATGCCCCCTAGACACTTTAATCTACAAATGTTATTTGTAAATTTGGGACCATAAATCATGGGTCTTTCATTGTCATAATATATTTCAATCCTAGTTTTATATATATTACAGAATGAATCAATGACCTCAGGTATTGGAACTTGTCCAATACATTTCATGAACCTTATTTTCTTTCTAATCCCTTTTTTGTGAAGTTTATAATGCTCTAAATTCTTTAAAAGTTCTTCAACCACAGTCAAACGTATCTCCAAATGGTTCTCCATTGAACCGTACAGGAACAAGGAAAAACACTGAAAACCGCATCACCACCCCCTGGGACCTCAATGAGTTTGAACCCTACTGGGATGAATTCAATGGATTTTGGATTTGGTTCAGAGATATCCCCATAAGAGTGATCAAGTACCGGAGATCTAGATAAAGCATCAGCAATTATATTCACCTTTCCTACCATGTGCCTAATCTCAAAATCGTAATCATTTAGTTCCTCCCATGTACAGGCCACTCGTCCATCCACCATGCTCATGTTTTGCAGATAGATTAGGGGTTGATGGTCAGTATATATAACAAATTTATCACCCTTTAGGAAAGCTTTTATGGACTTGACTGCCCATCTCAAGGCAGTAAGCTCTTTATCTATGGTGCTGTTGTAGGGCCCTACTTTAATTTTAAGTGGTGATGGTGTTTTTATGTTAAATTAATTAAGAAATAAGGAAATTTAATAAATATTATATGATAAATAAAAGCACACCAAATGGTATTTACTTTAAAAAGTGGAACTAAATTCAAGAACAATACAATGAAAAAATTGCAGATCAACTCTAAGGTAAACCTAAAATAGGTCGCAAATTAGGAAATCATATAAATGAACCCCAAAAAATATCTTTCATTGAGAAAATAATATATACAGCTTAATAGTTCGAGAATATGAAGAAAGAACTATAAAAAGAAAAAACACTTTTAAAAGTAATGAAAATAAATAATAAAGAAAATACAAAAAGGAAATAAAAGGCAAATGGCGGCTGAAATTTGGAAAATGTAAACAAAAGGAATAATCTAGAAGTGTTGCTAGAAGGCCGTGGGAAAACAGGGAATTTGTACTATCAACGAGGGAAAATGATACGAAATCTAATCATAGTACCAGCTTAAGAGTCAAAATAGCACCTATGGGTGGTTG
The DNA here is from genome assembly GCA_009176605.1 of Armadillidium nasatum. NCBI lineage: Eukaryota > Metazoa > Arthropoda > Malacostraca > Isopoda > Armadillidiidae > Armadillidium > Armadillidium nasatum. The sequence continues at coordinate 26,236 of SEYY01019960.1, forward strand.
CCAAATTCAGGATCAGAGGCAGTTGAAGCAGTTTTTCCATTCTGTGTTCAGACTCGACATTAGAAAGTCACTTTTCTGATTACTTGAACTTATTACGAAAAGATTATATAATTGCGTAGAAAAAGAAAACATATTAATTAACATTGGTAAATATAAATTAAGAAAACTAATAAATATTGAAAACTATATATATATATATATATATATATATATATATATATATATATATATATATATATATATATATATATATATATATATATATATATATATATATATATATATATATATATATATATAGTTTATATATAATCGTATTGATTTAAGTGCAGTTCTTATCACTAAGTTATTTATATTATAACAGTAGTAATTTAGCAAAATAATCGATATAATTAAATATATAACTAAAGCATACGCTGTATGTTATAAAAAGAAATAACTGAAACATCCATTGTATATTATTGCACTATATAACTAAAGCATACGCTGTACGTTATAAAAAGAAATAGTTGAAGCATACGCTGTATACTATTACAGTAAATAACTAAAGCATACGCTGTATGTTATTATAACTTAGAAAATAAAATTAATATTAGTAATTTATGAATAAAGTGAGGCACTCTCAAAAGAGATAAATAAATAAAAAAAGAAATCCATACTGTACTTTGATATTTACATTTAAAAGATTGAGAATTAGTTGAAAATTAAGCTGTATTTGAAGAATAAATAAAAAACTGTTCGAGAATTTTAATAAAAACATTCAAGTTTATAATTTGTTCAAATTTATTAATTGCATCTGTAAATAAAATAAATTGCGATAATTTGGTTATTGTTTCTTTAATAATTTGTCTATTTAGATTAGTTAGTTTTGTTTTCGGCTGTGATTATTATATGATTGACAATATCTTGTATATTAATCAGTAATTCATGAATTTTTAAATAAGAGTTAAGTCGATTCTTGTCCTACTACGAAGGAATTTTCGAAATTTTCCCGACCATTTTGATTTGGATTTCAGGCTTTTATAATTCGTAAAGGATTTTACAATAGTTTACTTCTGACATTATTTAAACCTTTGGATTAATCGACTATTTTGATTTTGAGTTACGACTTTTACATACACAAAAAATATTTACGAGATCGTTTCCACGAATAATATTTAGTCACTTGAATTTCTCGAATATTTTGGTGATTAGATTAAGATAACTCATACTTACCAAACTTTCATGAGATAACAATTGTTCTCCATTGAGTAAATACTTAGAATTATTTTTGCGATTTATTTAGTTGACAATCGTTCTCCATTGAGTAAACACAGAATTATTTTTGCGAATTATTTAGTTGACAATCGTTCTCCATTGAGTAAACACAGAATTATTTTTGTGATTTATTTAGTTGACATTATTTCATGACATTGAGTACTATTTATGAAAATGCATAGTTCATAAATTTATAAATAGAGGTTGAGTTAAAATAAAACCAAAGATAAATAAAGCCTGTATAAAATTTATTTTTAAAAATAAAAGAAAAGAGTAAGTCTTCGAAAACTCTTTAAGCTGATCCTGAGTTGAATATAATTGGAATAAATTACGACCATTAAAACTTGAAAAACACAACGCAATATCTGAAAAGAAAAGAATTGTCAAAATACTATTATATATTAATATATTCTAAAAATACGTAGCTACGACAGTGCTATAGTTTTTCTGTGGTCCACTAAACGTTGTAGAAATATAAGCGATTGGATGTTGCACCCCATTTTGTTTCTGAGAAAGGCACGCTCCACCTCCTAGATTAGAAGCATCAACATATAATTCTAAAGGTGAAGCTTCTGGAGAATAATTAGGAAACCCCAATAAAGTAGGATTTACCAATGCTTCCTTTAATTGAGTAAAAGCATTTTGACACCCTTCAGTCCAAGTAACAGTTTTACCCCCTGTCTGTGAGGATAATGGTTGCGCTATCTGGGAACAATTCGGAATATGGCGATGATAGAAATTTACCATCCCCAGGAATTGCCTTAGCTGTTTAACTGTCATTGGAACAGGAAATTCCAATGCATGCACCTCTTAAATTTTTTTCTAATGGTTGTATTCCTTTTTTGGATATTCTGTGTCCTAAAAACTCTACTTCTGTTCGACATATTCGAGTCATTTTAGGTTTTAATTTGTACCCATTGGACCCCAAAGCTATTAAGACCTTCCAGGGTATTTAGATGATCTTCAAAGTTCTTACCAAGGATGATTATATCATCAAGATGAAACCATGACCTTGTTCCATGGGAGGCCAGCTAGAGCAATCATCATACCACGTTGGAATGTAGCAGGTCCATTTTTTACGCCAAAGGGCATTTTCGTATAATTTATACTGTCCGAATGGGGTTGAAAATGCAGTTTTTTCAATGCTATCAGCATCCATAGCTATTTGATAACAACCTTTTATAAGATCGAATGTAGTGAACAGAGAATTCCCATGCATATTGTAAATCATGTTAATTAAGTTAGGCAATGGGAAGGAGTCTCCTTTCATGACATTGTTAAGCTTTTTATAGTCAATGCATAACCTCAATGAACCATCAGGTTTTCAAACCGGAACTACAGGAGCTGAGTAAGGCGACTTACTATACTGTATGATTCCACTTTCCATAAGGTTGGCACATTCTTTTTCAATCTCTTGTGCCAAACGACCGTGGAAGCGTCTAACAGGAATTCTGACGGGTTTATCAGTCTCCAACTCTATGGTGTGAGTGAATGTTCTGTGCCAATCCCACATCATTGTCACCAGTACTAAGTACATGTGGGTATTTCAACAAGATTGAAATTAACTTTTCTTGTTGATCAGTGGACAGTGGCAAGGTACTAATTTCGAATTCTAACTTAATTTTTTTTACATCCCAGTATACTTCTGGGTCTATTAAGGTAAAATCTGGTGTTCCCTGTTGTATACAAAGCAACCCATCCCTACCACCTAGGTCGCTAATACTACCTACAATGAAGTTTTTCCTAATATGCTGTTCTTTCTCTGAGGGATTAAGAACAGCAATTAATACTTCTTCACACTAATGTCTAATATACCAGGAAGGAAGTTAAAAAGAAGAATGACTCACTCCTGAAAACTCTACCAATCTGTTTTTATAGCTTATTTTTAATTACAGGTAAGGAATGGCAATTGTTACCATTTTACACTGATATGGTAAATTCAGGAATAATTTTAAAATGGGATAGTCAGTCATATCTTTGCAGACACTGGTTAGGTTATCCTGAGTCCTTTTCAGCAAATCTCGGTGGGTCAGGTCGGGAAGTAATTTGTTGTCCTTGAGGGCAACCGCACCTAATATGGCATTATGATTCATCACTTCTAAGGGAATTATAAAACATTAAATGGAATTAGTGGTGAAGCTACTATCAAAAACAACCTGTTCCTCAATATAAAGTGACAGGAATTCGGCGATTATGTCCAAAGCCCATTATTGCTGTAACTTCTTTGGAGGGTTTAAGATCTATATTATGTAAAGTAGGTAAAACCCCTTCACTCAACAAACTAACCCCAGCACCTGTATCAACCATGCAATCCAGGAAAGTGTTACTTGCATCAAGCGAAACATTTATGATCAGCGGATCTACGTCTACCTGACATAAATTGCAGATAACCTCTGGATTGGTATGCAGCCTACACCTGTCATCTTTACTGTCAAATTCAAGTTCAATTTCATTTTTATGTTCTACTTTTGACTCAAATCCATTTATAACACTGCTATAATTTAGGGTAGCTTCAGTTTGGGGAACATCCAAGTCCACCACCTTCCCCACAGTGCACCCTATCACTGCGGAGTCCGACAGTTTTCTGGATGATCCCCAAACTGAAACTATTATCATTTATATTATATATAAATATATTATATATAAATTATATATAGGTTCTCTTCTTAGAACTTTACATTTACTAACCACTTCCACTTCCTGTAGTCTTAGTCCTTCTTGTATCAGGGTCCGGGGCTTGGGTTGTGGTTGTCCCTTAAAATTAGGATTACGGATTGAGTGTGGATTATAATAGTAATATTGTAATTGTTAAAATTAATAAATTGAATTATTATTAAATAATCATAAAAATGCTTTATATAATTTCTTGCTTAAATCACCTGTATCTGAAGATCTAAGTGTGAGTATCTCCAGAAACTTCTACTTATTAAGTCGTGGTTTAAAGATGAAAAATTAGGTGTTCACCTCCTCTCATTGTGAGTCAATCGAGTCTCTTGTGATCTGATTGTTCATCAGGTCCACCTCAACTGCTGAGAGTGCTTTGTGTATTTTTTGAAGGGCAAAGGATTTTATCATCCGATATACCCTCAAAATGTAAGTGCCCATTTATTGTTTGCTTTGTATGTTGTGGTTAGAATACAAGTAGTGTAAGTGTAATCCTGGAGTTGAGTGTCCGTTATACTTGGACAAATACACAATTTACATCCCCTGGCCTGGGTAGTTATCCAAGACCCTTTCTCCCCTAAACAACATAAATTAAACTTGCGCCCGAGTATTAACGTTGTTAAATAACTTAGTAAGACAAAAAGTTGAGATATAATAAGAGTAAATTATAATTATTAGACAGTTCCATAAAATATTTCCTAATTGTGAGAAATTGTTCTTTGCAGAACGCAACTCAAGAATACCTCTATTGAAGATCTGATAAGAAGTAATATCTGTAAAAGAAGAGCATACAGAGTGTAGAGGATAAAACATTGTGTGAAAAGCAATTTACAACCCTTCACAATAAGAAGCCATAGACTTTATTATTGTGTAACAAGGCTTTTATTTTGTGGTACTTGATTCTGTATTGCTTGATATCAAGAGGCATGCCTTCTGCAACTGACGTCGATGCTGGCACTATCCTCCACTGTGTGCTTAGATATTGGTTCAGACTCATAAATATTATATGAAACTCATTAAAAAGTGAAAGTGAAGTGAAATAATTTTTATATAGTTTTCCATACATTACTTTATTTTACTATACCTTCTTTTACAGATATTACTTCTTATCAGATCTTCAATAGAGGTATTCTTTAATTGCGTTCCGCAAAGAACAATTTCTGACAATTAGGAAATATTTATTGGAATTGTTGAGGGGAGAAAGGGTCTTGGATAACTACCCAGGCCAGGGGATGTAAATTGTGTATTTGTCCAAGTATAACTGACGCTCAACTCCAGGACTACACTTACCCTACTTGTATTCTAACCACAACATACATAGCAAACAATAAATGGGCACTTACATTTTGAGGGTAATATCGGATGATAAAATCCTTTGCCCTTCAAAAATACACAAAGCACTCAGCAGTTGAGGTGGAAGTGACGAACAATCAGGATCAGAAGAGACTCGATTGACTCACAAGAGAGGAGGTGAACACCTAATTTTTCATCTTTAAACCACGACTTAATAAGTAGAAGTTTCTGGAGATACTCACACTTAGATCTTCAGACACAGGTGATTTTAGCAAGCAATTATATAAAGCATTTATTATGATTATTTAATGATAATTCAATTTATTAATTTTAACAATTACAATATTACTATTATAACCCACCCCCAATCCGTAATCCTAATTTTAAAGGACAACCACAACCCAAGCCCCAGACCCTGATAAAAGAAGGACTAAGACTACAAATAGTGGAAGTGGTTAGTAAATGTAAAGTTCTAAGAAGAGAACCTACAAGGGAATAATTATAGCTTAGCTTACTTCTTAAAAATCTTGGAGGCTGGTTATGAAATCCGGCCTGGAACTTCACTTTCACTTTTTAATGAGTTTCGTATAATATTTATGAGTCTGAACCAATATCTAAGCACACAATGGAGGATAGTGCGAGCATCGACGTCAGTTGCAGAAGGGATGCCTCTTGATATCAAGCAATACAGAATCAAGTACCACAAAATGAAACCCTATTTTATAAAAAGAATTTAACAATTAGTACATTGTTTTATATTATACTAGCACTTTAGTTTTCATTATTATATTTTCACTTATTTTTACTTAAGAATTTTCATAGTACCTTGTGACACAATAATAACGTCTATGGCTTCTTATTGCGAAGGGTTGTAAATTGTTTTTCACACAATGTCTTATCCTCTACACTTTGTATGCTCTATTAAGAATATCAAATTTAGTTTTACATATATATATATATATATATTATATATATATATATATATATATATATATATATATATATATATATATATATATATATATATATATATATATATATATATACACTTACTATCACCTAATTTTTATATAGTTTTCCATACATTGTTACTTTATTTTACTATACCTTCTTTTACAGATATTACTTCTTATCAGATCTTCAATAGAGGTATTCTCATAGTATAAGTATTACTTAGTAGAATAAAGATATAGGAAATTTGTTTGCAGGTTTTCATGACCTTGAAAAATGTTGTAGCTTTAGCTCCGCCTACTTTGATATAAAAAGTATTATTTAGAAACATGATACATATGACGTATAAGTGACGTCATAAAACCTATTGCCTCTTATTATATATATATATATATATATATATATATATATATATATATATATATATATATATATATATATATATATATATATATATATATATATATATATATATATCGAAAATGGGAAATTCGAAACATAATCTGGTTCAGTTTTTAAATTTGGCAACACTGTCTTTGCCGTTTTTTGTTTATTTAAAAATGGCAAAGAAACCTAATTCGTGATTGGTCAGGAAAACAAAAACTATCTGTTATTGGAGTCGGGCTACCTAATGACGTAAAAAAATAATAATATTTTATTTCAATAATAAGAATTATTTTACATGTTATTTCCTACAAAAAAGATTTAATTAGATTTTAAATGATTAAAAGAAATACAATTTGCTTCATGAGGGTGTTTTAAAAAAAAAAAAAAAAAAATAGGCATACACAAAAAGTGCATCACTGTCAATCAGAAAATTATAACATTTATTTATCCTACTAAGTAATACTTATACTATGGTATTCTTTAGTTGCTTTCTGCAAAGAACAATTTCTCACAATTAGGAAATATTTTATGGAATTTTCTTAATAATTATAATTTACTCTTATTATATCTCAACTTCTGAAAAATACTAGTATGTAGTAACATTCCAAATCATAAATACTTTAACTATACAAACAAAAATATAATTTTATCTATGTCAGACAAAGATGGGGAGGTGAAAGCTTGAACGCTTTCCCACTCACTCTTGTCTATAACTTCCCCTTTCAACGATGCAATTCCCCTCCTCAGGACTGCAAAAGAATCAAGAATTTCCTTTTTATCATTTTTTTAAAACATTTTAATATAATTTTTTTATAAAGAAAGCATTAAATGAACAAATAAAATTTTTCTTACGTGATCTCTTTGTGTGGGTAGAAGATTTCACTCAAAAGTTATTTTAGATTTTGAAAGTTCCTTCTTTTTTTTTTTTTTTTTTTTTTTAAAATTTTATTTATACTTTAAATTTTTATTTATTCTTATATATTGTATGTTGCTTTTAAATTGTTATAGTCAAGTTCGCTTAAAAAAAAAAAAAATAAGTTTTATCCTTAGACCCAAATAAATTTTTCGAAAAACAAAACAAAAGAGAACTCTTATCTTTGGGATGAATAGCTTGAGAACCCGCTTTTCTTTTTCTTTCTGGTTATATGCTTCTATGACAACTTTCTCTGAAAAATAACATTAATAGTGACTGATAATATATATATATATATATATATATATATATATATATATATATATATATATATATATATATATATATATATATATATATATATATATATATATATATATATATATATATATATATATATATTAGTGATGGCATCCGCATCCGCATGCGCGGATGCGGAACATCCGCACAAAAATCAACATCCGCATCCGCATCCGCATTTTCGAAAATTCAACATCCGCATCCGCATCCGCATCCGCACTTTCGGAAATTCAACATCCGCATCCGCATCCGCATCCGCACTTTCAAAAATTCAACATCCGCATCCGCATCCGCATCCGCACTTCTCCAAAATTCGACATCCGCATCCGCAAATTAGAAAATATGACATCCGATCCATCACTAATATATATATATATATATATATATATATATATATATATATATATATATATATATATATATATATATATATATATATATATATATATATATATATATATATATATATATATATATATATAGCGAATTGTAGATCAAGAGTGAGGGTGAAGAGAGAACTATCGGATTGGTTTAGCATAGGAGTGGGATTGAGACAGGGGTTTGTAATATCTCCATGTTATTTAATCTATTGATGAATGGTTTACTTAGAAAAATGGAGAGAGAAGGGAAGAGTATTACGTTGAGAAATATGGAGGGTGAATGTGAAGTGAATGTTTTACTTTTTGCAGATGATGCGGCATGTGTTGGTGGCAGAATCTGGAGAAAAGATGAGAATACTTGTGAGAGAGTTTGAAGGGAAATGTGCAAACACGAGATTGAAATTCAATCCAGCGAAGAATAAAGTTATGAGGATTGGAGGTGGGGATGAGGAAATGTGGAGGGAGGAATTGGTTTGTAGAAGTGTGAGAATGGAAACTTGAGGAGGTGAATGAATTCAAATATCTAGTAATGTTGGGTGGAAGGTAAGGGTGGGACGGAAAAAGGAATAAAGAACAGAGTGGTAGAAGGAATGAAAGTATTGGGGGGCCTAAGAAAAGTATGGAAGAAAGGAAAAATTTCGAAAGAAATAAAGATAAGAATGTTTGAATGTATGTGTTCACCTTCTGTATTGTATGTGTGTGAAACATAGACGATAAGTGCTCGGTCGAGAAAAAGTTTCAATGTCTTTGAGATGAAAGATTTGAGAGCGATATATAAATTGAGAAGGATTGATAGGATTAGAAATGAAAGAATAAGGGAGATGTGTAAATGGAAGAAGGGTGTAATTGATAGAGAGGAGGAGGATGTGCTAAAATGGTTTGGACATATGTGAAGAATGAAAGAGAACAGAATGGTTGGCAAGGTACGTAGATCCGATGTAGATAGGGGAAGGGTAGGGGGAGGGGAAGGCCGAAGTGGAGATGGATGGATGGAGTGAGAGTGATTTTGATGGAAGGAATTTGAGTTTAGACGAGGGTAGAAGATTTGTGGAGACAGAGATGGAGGGAGGTGGTGAAAGCGTTGAAAGGTAAGAATAGTTATGTTTGTAAGGGAATTGTGGCGGGCACCACCTCACGAAAGTGGGAAAGGTGATAGTGAAATATATATATATATATATATATATATATATATATATATATATATATATATATATATATATATATATATATATATATATATATATATATATATATATATATATATATATATATATATATATATATATATTAAAATTAACATCCGCATCCGCATCATCTCATCCGCATCCGCATCCTCATCAAAATTAACATCCGCATCCGCATCCGCATCCGAACTTTTCGAAAATTCAAAATCCGCATCCGCATCCGCATCCGCACTTTCGAAAATTCAACATCCGCATCCGCATCTTTCGCAATCCGCATCCGCATCCGCACTTCTCCAAAATTCAACATCCGCATCCGCATCCGCAAATTGGAAAATATGACATCCGATCCATCACTAATATATATATATATATATATATATATATATATATATATATATATATATATATATATATATATATATATATATATATATATATATATATATATATATATATATATGATATATATATATATATATATACTATATATATATATATATATATATATATATATATATATATATATATATATATATATATATATAGGTCGAATTTCAACCAGGATGATACTATTAGTTCTGGAGAAGAAATTCTAACATCAGACTGTTCATTAGCTAGTGAATCTTCAGTTGTTTATGATAGTTCTTACAGCAGATCATTTTCTTCTGATAAGGAAAATATCAGTATTTCATGTTACAAAAAAGAGAGAGTAAAGGATTTTAGAGAGATAACTCAAGGTTTTGAGAAGAGGAATGTTAAGGAAGGTGATAAAGCTACCTTTTCTTTTGATCACCGTTTTAGTGAATTATCAGACACATCATGTGTTATAATATCAGATTCAGACACAGAAAATGAGCAAGAGTATAGTTTGAATTCAATAGGTAATATATATATATATATATATATATATATATATATATATATATATATATATATATATATATATATATATATATATATATATATATATATATATATATATATATATATATATATATATATATATATATATATATATATATTATATAACAAGATGTGGAAACACCTCAATTCTTCTAATCTCATCTCAGTTCGACATTATGGCCTTTGTAAAGAACACACTACCAGTGATCTTCCATCCCTTCTTTCTGAATCTTGGTCTTCAGTGTTTGGTATTTCAGTGAATCTTTCACTGTGATGCTAAACTTATCAAAAACCTTCAGTAGAGTCTGGCACAAAGTTTTGATTTCCAAACTTCTCTCTTTCAGGATCTATTCTTCTCTCTCATTTCCTTTCTGGTCATTCTATAGCAGCTGTTGTAGACATTCACAATTCTTCCTTCAAATCTATAAATAGTGGTGGTGCTCAGGGATCTATCTGTCCTATTTCCAACTCTTTCTTTTTACTTTTCATTAATGACATCTCATTTACTTTGACATATCCACTCCTGTGCTGATGACTCCACCCTTCATTACTCCTTTCACTTTGAAAGACATCCATCCCAATAGGAGTTAATATCTCGTATTTCAAATTAGGGTAGAGAAAACATGGTCATTATCAATGTCTCAGTAACTCAATTTCTCAGTCTATTTGACACTCCCACACAATGATGACATCTTTGGAAACACTTAACTCAAATCTTCTTCTATTGTCAATGTTCTTGATGTTTCTTTTTCTCATGATATTTCTTGGAAGGATGACATTACTTCTCTTTCTAATCAAGCTTATAAGAAATTGGGTGTTCTGAGGCGCCTTCATGATTTTTTTACATTACTGCAGTTGCTCGCTCTTTATAGGCGTGTTGTTGGCCCCTGTATGGAGTACGCCTCTTACAGCTTGGGTGGTTCCACACACAGCTTTTCTTGAAAAGGTTGAATCTATAGCTTTTCGTCTTATAAACTCTTTTGCTCTTACTAACTCACCAATCTCTTTCTGCCCATTGAATTTATGTGTAACTATATATTTTCGCTATTACAACAAACACTGCTTTTCTGAACTCTCCTCTCACATATCCCCTCTATTGAGAAGGGCTCGTGTGACATGCTTTTCTACACAATCTCATCCTTTCTCTGTCCAACTCTCCAATCCCAGACTTAACCACTAGGCTCAAGTCTTACGTGAATTCTACAGATAAAGCCCAGAACACACTCCCTTTATCTGTTTTCCCAACTTTCTTTGACTTGCACAATTTTATGCATCATATAAATGGCAACCATTGATGACTGGATTTCCAATATTTCCCCAACTTTGGTGGTAATTGGTAGGCCTCTGAACTTTGTCCACCAGAGCATATATATATATATATATATATATATATATATATATATATATATATATATATATATATATATATATATATATATATATATATATATATATATATATATTTAGGGTTGGTCAACGCACTGGGTGTGGTGCAGTGCGCAACACATTTTCAGCAAACCGGTGCGGTGCAAAATAAAAAATAAAAATGTTGTGTGGTGCGCAAAGGAAAATTAACGGTGCTGTGCGGTTTCTGGTGCGTACCTCACTGAAGTTGATATATCCTGCTATGATCTTCTGTTCATCTGTTTGTCATATATATATATATATATATATATATATATATATATATATATATATATATATATATATATATATATATATATATATATATATAAACTCTTCTTTCCCGGCGACTATACTAACCCAGCACGTTCGGTAGAATTATAACGATCGATCTCTTTATAATATACAGATGTGTCAATTTAGGTAAATTTCGCAATTGAGAATTTGCCGATAACCAATTATATCGGTAAATATCGGTACCGATTATAAATATAAACCAAGTATCGGTTTCAACAATTATTGAATTACAAACAAATCAGTTTATGATGTTTATTATAATTGAAAATCTGTTTCTAAAATATATTGAATTAATAATTATATAAAACGATATATCGGTTGACAATATCGATTTTGTAATTATATTAACTAAATATATAAGAAAATTTTTTTTTATGTAATGAAAAGGGTCTTTCAAATCCATAACCCTATTTATTAACTTCACAATCTATTTACAAACAAACAATTCCAGCTTTTTCCAAACCTGCAATTGATATTTGTAAAAAGATAGAATCAATTAATAAATAACGTACACATTTGAACTTCTTCAAAGAGAGAAGATATTCAGATGGAGAATAGTTGGGAAATGGAAATAAGAGTATGTTAATGTTATTTCAAAGGTTTGTTTGCAAGAGAGAATTACAAACAAACAAACAAATGTGTAACTTAAAAAGAAAATGCTTGTATTTTTTACTCTATATGTATATAACCACACAGCTGAAAAAGAAATTTGGATTAGTAACATAAAAATAAATATATATCTAAATTAGATAACCTAACTAGATAAGTAAAATTAGGAAACTGAATTTAGATAACCAAAATTAGATAACTAATATATATACAGTGGAACTCCAATATTCGTCATTAATCCGTTCCTGAGGGGATGACGAATATCGAAAAAGACGAATATCGAATAATTTTTTCCCATAGGAATTAACTAAAAATGGATTAATTCGTTCCCAGCCTCGAATTTTGCCCATCTATTCTTTAACAAAAAAAAAAAATTTCAATCTAGAATCGATCTCCGAAATCATTTCAAACACTGTACAATTTAACTACAGTACATATTAAACAGCGTACTGCCATAAATAATACGTAATACGCACTGTGTAGGCCTACATAAACGCTAAACACAAATAAAATTTTAAAAAGAAATTTACCTTTTGGATGAGAAAAACAATGATTGTTATTAAGAGTTTTTATTTTTAAGGTTATAGGCTTTCGTAGGTAGGACGAATATTGATTTTTCGACGAATATCGGAAAAAAAATTACAGGGCGAAAATCGGAAAAGACGAAATACTGGAGGGGACGAATATTGGAGTTCCACTGTATATATATATATATATATATATATATATATATATATATATATATATATATATATATATATATATATATATATATATATATATATATATTGTAAGAATTTTATATTACTAATGTTAAATTTAATTAAATTCTTACCTTTAGTTAAAATTCTCTTAATTATTAAATGTTGCTAAAGTTTAAGACCCTAAATCACCTACTCTAAGTTTAACTCTCTAGCGCTAGATTATCAAAACCTAGTTCAGGCTAAAATAAGGTCTACTATTAACTTTTTCAATTAATTTTTATAGTTTCATTAAGAAATGAATCTTGGAATATTATTTTATTAATGATGACCAATAATAAACAATATTAACTTAACTAGACACAATTAGTTTCAATAGTTTAAACTTTTTAAAGTTTCACAATTTCAATAGAAGCTTTCAGTACAAAATCAAGAACAATACTGTTTTTAAAATGTACTACTGTTATGTAATTTTTGCTACTAATGCGCGTGCGCACTTTTGCACTTTTAAATATGTATTCATTTAAATAAACCAAGTAAATTTTAATGTCACAAAATTAATTAAATTTTTACAGTTAAATATATTAAAATTTTATAAATATTTTACTATTAATAGTTTTATAAATTATATTGTTTTATAAATTATTTCACACTCCCACAAAATTATTGTATTTGTGAGACAAATACAATCAACTT